>APFE031747478.1:49032-68676 GCA_000404065.3 Pinus taeda
TTCAAAACAAATAGTCTCTCAAAATTTTTCATTAAAATGCTATCCAAGATCTATTTTTAAGATATATAGAAAATGGAGATGTGATGAAATAAAAATAAAAATAATTTATTCTAAAAAATAGTTTTGAAGGAAATAAATTATTTCAAACATTTGCAAAGAAACAAATTATTTGGGGAGTAAATTATTAAAATATTTTTCAAGGTATATTTAGTAATACCTAGAGTGACACTATTAAGAACTAATTAATTGTTAAAAGTTGTGGTACCTCGAATTAAATAAAATAAATGTGCGGAGGAATCCTATTGGAAACTACAAATTAATTATTGACATGATTGTTTCCCTTTTCATTAACTAATAACTAATAACTAATAACTAACATAGTATTACATATCTTCAAAATATTTATTAGACTAAAAGATATATTTATAAATATTCAAAACAATTACATATATTCAAAATTGCTAACCCACCCCCGAAATAGCATAATCATGCAGGACATTATGACGGTTTGCAGGTTCAACATGATATCGAGGAATAGAGGTGACTGAGTAATGAAGAAGGATGGTGGCAAGAACGACGGTGATCAAACCAGAAGGTGGTAAGGTCAGCGGCGATCAAGCGAGGGGACGTCGGGCAGCTGGCACAGGATTAATAAGGGTAGGAGAGGGCGATCCTAAGGAATGCATGCACCAAAGAAAGGATACACGGGGATTTAAAGGATGGGTGGCACACTTTGAAACCTTCCTTGGGAGTAGGAATGTATACGTGAATCAGTCCACTACTTATACAGTGATCACAGGAAAGAGTATAGAAACGGGAAGGGATTTAACAACGGTAGAAGACTGCCGAAAGGAGAAGGACGTGGAGCTCACCTATTTCCATATCAGTTATAAGACAGAGTGTGAGAGCGTGGGGGAGGCAGAGGCCGACACGAGCAAGGGAGGAAGACGGACAAGTTAGGCTAAAACCATGCAAGGAATATGGGTGGACATAGATCAGGGCCAGGCAGAGACAGAAGAACAGACGCTTAAGGAGGAAGCGAAGACCACTGAGAAGTTTCACCAAACCCACTTGAGGAAAGGAGGAGTAGGGAAAGTCAGAAACCCCGGGAGAGACTAGCAAGAAGAGAAAATGAACTTGGAGAAGAAAACCAAAGGGCCTTGCAGTGAGGAATTCACAGGGAATATATCTTTTGAAATTGGACTAGGAAGCAGGACAACCGCCCGGAACAAACCCACATGCCCAGGTTGAGGAAGAGGATGCAGAGGCAGAGGTAGAGGACGTGAAATCAACATACAGGAACCGAGATCAGCATCTCCAGTTGGCCAGAGACGTGGCTGGAAAACCATGAAGCATATGGTACAGGAGGCCGAAAAAGCATATAATGAAGGCATGGACGCTAATATTCATAGGATAATCCAAGAAATAGAGGCCAATGCACTGCAGGAGGACTCAGAACCAGAGATGGAGGACCGGGGAACCTGATTCTAGACCCGAGTAACACCAGGGGATGCCTGTCTTTATACAAGTAGGCCCTTCATGTATACTAGGTCTTAAAGAGATTACTGGCAAAAGCTATGGAACAAGTGGCAATGGAAATGGCAGAAATGGCTCAGGGCATCCCAAACTTAAGGAGAGAAATGAAGAACCTCCAGATCACTCTGCTCATGCAGGGCAGCAAGTTAGAAGAGATTCAACAACAACTGAAGAAGACAGTTCCAGTGACAAAAGATGAAGACATCCCTCCTGAAAACATGGTAGATTAATTTTTCAAGCTGTGCTCATGGTTTCCTTGATAGTTAGCTGAGAACTAGCTCTCCTTTTGTTTATAGTTTTTAATGTTGACAGGAAATCAGCTTAGTATTTTTGGTAGTATAGTTCATATGGCATGGATAGACAGGCTGATTCTTTTTTGCTACTGGTCAGCCTACAAAGACTTAAGGTGGCCAATAGACCCGGTTTCGCTTCGAGGTGGTTTGAGGCCACCAAATGCTTGTACTTATTTCAACCTGGTTCAATAGAAAATTAAGGGTCCTACTTTAGCTTACAAAACAAAATTACTAACCCACAATTGCACACAACATATTCAAAATATTTATTAGAGGAACATATAACTTTATAAACATTCAAAAGATTGTCTTTCAAATTCTTTTATCAAAATTCTATTCAAAATCCATTTTTAAGATCTATATAAAATGGTGTGATAATTGTTTAGAAAAACAAAGAAGTTAGAGAATTTGTAAACCTCAACTCATTTAAAAAATTAAAACATACATTATTTCTTGATTTTTCAGAACAATCCATTCATAAAACAATCATTAAAATATTTCTGATGGAAATAAATCATTTAACATATATGCAAAGAAACAAATTATTTCATACCTAATATTGAGATAGTAAATTTTTTTTTTTTTTTTTTCTCGATAAATACTATTCTATTAAAATAAAAAGGAAAAATATTTACAAAGAGGGTTAAACCTCTGAGGGGGTAGCAACCTGCCCTCTGTAAAAAAACTCTTGCAAGCATCTTGCTGCCTGACATTTACAAAAAAAACTGTTATGTCTGAAGACTGTTACAAAAATGTTGCTTTGACTAATGACATTTCAAAATGCTATGCTGGCATATCAATTTAAAACTAAAAAAAGCCTGGAGACTAACATAACCAAAAAGCTTATCTTCCTGAAGCGCGCTTGAAGTCCTGGCGAACTTATTCCTGTGGAGGAGGGTCGAATTCCTTGGCGCTCGTTTGATTTACCCATTCTATCATTACATTGTCCTCAACATCCGTTGTGCTTCTACCTGGCGGTAGAACAAGATGGAGAATGTTTCCAGTGAAACGCGTTGGCTCGCATTCAATTATGGGCTCTTGAGGAGACAGGGGTTGGCCATCCGTGCTCTTCCTTTCAGAGTCATTGAGAACCGGCCCCGATGGGCTACCTGGACTGTCACTGGGCGCTTGGGAGCGCGACGGATCCGTGGAGGGATTATCCAAACTAACCTGCTCCTCTTCCTCCTCAAAAATCACTGTCACTAAGGCTGAAATAAGCGGTTTGTTAAGCCAACTTCTGAACTGAAAACACGCAGAGTGGAATGAACTGTTCAGAGACGGGCCATAACTGTTCGAGGGCGGAGAGGTGGGCGAAACAGGGGCCAAGGATGGGCCAGAATTGTCAGAGGGTGGTGAGGAGGGTGGAACAGAGGTTAAAGGATCGACGCAATGCGGGACAGAACCACCTCTACTGCAGGAACCACCCCTAGAGCCCGAGTGACTGCCGCGTCTGGGGGTACCTCGTTGGCGAGGCATTGTCAATTGAAATTGCTGGCTGAGCAAACTTGGACACTGATGATAGGTGCGGGGAGGCCAATTGCAGGCAAATTGCCCTGGGTTCAGACCCCCAACACTGACAGGCAGCACCAAACTTCTGTGCCAGACCCCTAAATAGAAAGTGAACTTAAAGGAATGTGAGACAACTGTGATGAGACATAGTGAAAAACTGTAAGGAGCAGAAGCGAACCTACTGGAACCTCTTACCAGACCAGAACCAGAACCAGCATGCTGATACCTGAGCTAGGGAGGCTCCCGTGCACTGCGTTCTGCCATGGAATTTACTCTAATTAGCCATATGAAGCGCGCCTCAGTGCTAAATTCGCCAAGGTTCATGTCTTTTATGCTGTGAGCGATGTCCTCCAACCAGGAACGATGTCCTCGCTGTGCATTAACTCCCCTGCTCAGCGCCATAACTCCCAGGCTCCATCCACCATTACGCAGGGCCTTGAATGTCTGCTCCTCACCTGCTTTAAGCCGCCTAGACCTGTTGGTTCTCTTGTCAGCTGCCGTCCTATTCTGTCCTGTCATGGATACGTGGTACTAGCACCTGCATCCGGGTGTGAGTCTTCCTTCAACTGCCTGTCATTGTTTACAATATCATTGAATAGTGGGAGCTTTGTTTCAGGAACTGTGTTAGAGATCAAGCCTCCCACAGGATCTTTTCCATTTTCCACTCCTAAATTTACTAGGAAATCCACTAGCTTGTTTCCTTCTCTTCTGATGTGTTTGAAGGTGATCACCTGGTGAGTTGAAAACCATTGCTTGAGGAGGTCCAGGCGAGGAGCCAGTCTCCAGCTGCTACTTACTTTGTGGACAGGGGATCCATGCATTAGTTTTGAGGCCATAGTGATAATGATTTGGGAGTCTCCTTCTGCAATCAGAGGAAAAAAGCCTCACTCTTGTGCTATATTAAGACCTCTCCATAATCCTTCTAGTTCTGCTGCATTATTCATGTTCCATCCTATTGAACCATGGAAAATTATGAGAGGGATACCTTGAGAGTCTCTGATGGCTCCTCCAAAGCCCGTTTGCCCTGGATTACCTCTTGAAGCGCCGTCAAAGTTAAGTTGAAACATATTGATTGGTTGTGGATTCCATATAGTTGTTGGCGTCTGATGCTTATGAGTGATATCGTTGGTTGGACTTGGCGTATTTAATTTGATCTGGCAGTTTTCCCAAATACCTTGTTCCTGCGGGTTGGATGGGTAGTCTTCCTTGGACCATACCTTCACAACTAGAGTTTCTTTAAGGTTATTAAGCAATCCTGTCCATAGCTGATCAAGCGACATTGCTTGATCTTTAAAGATCCGTCTGTTTCTCTCCTTCCAGATATTCCACATTAAGAGACCATGAATGAGTTGCCATAGAACATTTAATATTTTACTTTGATATGGTTCTTGGCTCCAGGTGCGTAGGGTACCTGTAAGATCCCCATGTATTCTACCTTCTTTTTGGCATCGAAATGTAATCTTTTCCCACAGTTTCCTACCAAGCTGACAGGTTTGCATGAGATGTAAAGCTGTTTCCTCGTCTTGTTTACAGTTGGGACACATGGATGGCCCAACGAAGTTCCATTTTCTTAGATTGTCCTAGGTTAATATTCTTTTGTGAGACAGTAGCCATAAAAAAGTAGAGACCTTTGGCCATATGGTGGAGTTCCATATGTTATTCCACAACTTACCTTTAACTACTCTTTCTTTGATGATTATTTTGTAAGCCTCTTGAGTAGTGAATGTACCTTTTTCCTCGTACCCCCATCTCAGAATATCCATGTCTTCTAAAAATAGTATTTTCCATTTTTGAAGTTCTGAAGCAAGAGTGAGATAAGATTGCTCTGGGCTGTGTGATAATATGTGGTGGACTTCTTTCCATTTCCTATGTTCTTTCCCATTGTGAGGTTCCCAAAATTGGCTGACCTTATCAAAGGGGTTTATGTCTTGGTTTATGAGTCCTTGAATGCTGTCTCTGAGGTTTGAGAGTTGCTGCCATGAATCTTCCCAAAACCTTGTTGTATTACCATTCCTCACATCCCAAAAGCTATGCTTTTGAATGAGATGGCGTTGGACATTGGCTGAGTTCCATATAACTGATCCTTTGCTTACTACTGACATTCTAATTCTTTCCTCGATGGGTACATTGCCTGCATATTTTGCTGTCCATAGAGATGCCCAGGGAGTACTTGGATTGGAGAGCCATCTCCACTAAATTTTGGCCCCCAAAACCATATTACTATGTTCTGGGTCTCTCAGCCCAATGCCTCCCACCTTTTTTGGAAGACATGCTTTCTCCCATTTAACTAGTGCCCATTTGCTACTTGGGCCTGAATTTCCCCATAAGAAGTTACGTTGAAGCTGTTTGATTGCCTTAAGGACCCATTTGGGCACCGCTAGAATAGAGAAGAGATAAGTAGGCATGGCTTGAAGAATAGCTTTAATTAGAACCATCCTACCAGACATATTAAGAGTTCTATGAGTCTAGAGGAAAAGTTTACCTTCAAGTTTTTCTAAAAGACAACTCCACGAAGAATGCTTAATAGCTAGTGCAAATAGAGGAGCCCCTAGATATTTGGACGGAAGAGAGGCTATTGTGAAGCCTAGGATGCAGGCAATTTCTCTTTTGGTGACAGGAGGCGTATTGAAGAAAAAAATCTCAGATTTGACTTTGTTGATGAGAGCTCCCGAGGCTTCCGAAAAGTTTGAGAGAATTAATTTGAATGCTCGGGCTTCTTGGACAGAAGGATGGCCGAATAACATGTTGTCATCAATGAATTGTTGGTGAGAAAAGGCCGGGATGTTGTGGAAGGCTAGGCCTCTGAGATTATGCGAGAGGATAGCTTCTTTAATGCTTCGACCCAGACCCTCCGCTAGTATAACAAAAAGAAAGGGCGATAGAGGTTCACCTTGTCTGATACCTCGAGAAGGACGGAATGTGGTTGACGGTATTCCATTGATAAGAATAGAGAAAAAGGATGATGTCACAAGACTACTGACCCATCGAATCCAGGGAGGGGCAAACCCAAAGGCTGTTAGAATTTTCTGCATATAGTCCCAACTGATGCTATCAAAAGCTTTAGATAAATCGATTTTGAGGAGCATACTTGGTTTTTTGGATTTCTTAAGAGAACGAATTATTTCATGGGTTAAGATAATCCCGTCGATGATCTGCCTGCCTTCTACATATCTAGATTGTTCCGGCGATATAATAAGGGGAAGTAAAGGCTTCAGTCTGGAAGCTATCACCTTGGAGACAATTTTGTAGATAATGTTACATAAAGCAATCGGCTTGTACTTATCCAGAGTATTGGATTCCTCTGCTTTAGGTACTAGTGCAATGAAAGTTGGGTTCATACCTGGAAACATCCATCTTAGTGTTCGTGATTCCTCTACCACCTGCCACACTTCCCATTTGACTAGGTCCCAGAAATGTTGAAAGAAATTTGAGGTAAATCCATCTGGACCTGGCGCTTTCCCGGCTTTTAGCTGATGCACTGCATTTTCTACCTCTTGAAGACTGAGTGGTTTGAGCAGAAGAAGATTGTGCTCTTCCGTGATTAGGCTGGGTATGTTTCTAGTGATGCTATCAATAGCCTGTGTTCTATTGACATTAGGTTCCCGATTCATCTTTTTAAAATATGTGAGAAATTCCTGTTCAATACCCTCATGAGTTTCAATTTTGTCTCCTTGTTCATTTATGATATGGGCGATATGGTTGCTCATTCTCCTCTGCACAGTGGTTTTGTGAAAGTATTTTGTATTTTTTTCTCCTTCCTTTAGCCACCTAATTCGGGATTTTTGCTGCCAGAGAACCTCCTCCTGTAAGTTCCTTTCAAGGATTTGATTTTCAATGTACTGCTCCTTCTGTGCAAGCTCTTCTGGGCGTCCTTCAGCTATTATTTTTTGCTGAACATTTTTCATCTCTTGAGTAAGGCGGTCCTTAGCTTTGAATATGTTTCCAAAAACAGAGTTGTTCCAACCTTTGATTTCCCCCTTGAGGTGTTTCAGCTTTCTCTGGAAGATTGACATTTTGGTTCCATCCATGGGGTTGTATTTTAACCGGGATGCCCTGACAAATTCGTAGAAGTCTGGGTGTGTGAGCCAGAAAGCGTCAAACCGTAAGGGTCGCTTGGTGTTTCTTTCTGGACGATGCCAATGAAGGGCTATTGGCTAGTGATCAGAGCCAGAGTATGGAAGAATTGATGCAATGAATTCACCTCTGATGTGAACAACATTGTCTGAGATCAAGAAACGATCCAGCCGAGAGGCAATTTGCATTGGATCGGCCCTCTTGTTATTCCAGGTGTAGACTCCATTGTTTGAGGGAAGATCTATTAGACAATTGTTCTGAATGAAGTCTTTTAATATGGAGCCATCTCTGTTGATGCTGCATCGACCTCCTTTTTTTTCTTCAATACTTGCGATCATATTGTAATCCCCTCCAGATATCCATAACGGGTGCGCTTTGGCTGTATTGAGCTGTGTAATGTGATCCAAAATTTCAATCTTGTGCTGGGTTTCTTGAGGAAAATACACATTTGTCAAATGTCCATGGATATTGGTGCCAATTATATGAAAAATGGCTTGAATAAAATTTTTATTTGCATGTATGTTCTTTAGTTGTATTGTTCGTGCATCCCATAACACTGCAAGTCCTCCTGACACGCCTTGAGCATCCACCGCTGTTACCAAGCCGCCAGGCCAGACCTTTGCTGCAATTTTTTCCAAAACGGTCGAGTTACATTTAGTTTCCTACAGAAATAGTACTGTGGGTTTTTTCGCCATTAGCATGTTTTTGAATAGTCTTCCTTTCCTTGGGCTGCTAAGCCCTCTGATATTCCAGGACATCAACTTCATTGAGAAGGTTTGGGGTGGGTATTAAAATACTTGGTTAACTTGGCATATCTGCCTGATTCAACCAATACCTCTCCAATCTTGATGGTTCTTTCTAATGTGGTCTTCCGTCCCTGTTTTTTGCTGTCTTTGGTGATGAACTTTCCATCCCATTGACTGCCTATTGAACCCCTAGTGAGTATTTCTTTTGAGCTTTGTTGAGGACTACAACTAGATTTTCCACCTGTGTGTCAGGTATTTTGTCAAAATTACCTGTTTTACATGCCTATTCTAGACCGAGAATGTCTAGCTCTCCAATGTCTATTGCTTCCGTATCTTCGTCCATGAATTGAGGTTCTTGATAACTTCCATCTCCTTTAGTTTCCTTTCCTTTACTGGGATTTGTACTATCTATATCCATTTCAGGGGTATTTCGGTTCTTTGAGGCAGGTTTGGTATTGTTACCCTCTTGTACCGTCGCCTTTTCCTTTGCTTTCGAATGGGATCCTTCAATTTTTTCCTGAGACGGGTCTTTTTGAGCGGAGTTCAGACTTTCCCGATCCTGCAACTCTACATTGGCCAAGACTTCAAAGCTGTTACTAGTAGAAGGCTTGGATTGATCCTCTGGAGCCAACTTTGTTGAGGCTACAGATTTTTTATGGCCTCTTTTTCTATTTGGCACCTTAATGAAACCATCTGGGGATTGTTTTTCCTGGTTGACTTGAATCTGAGGTTTATTGTTTAAAGGGCAATCTCCATAAAGGTGTCCTATATCATGACATTTCCTGCATCTAAAGGGAACATGTTCATAATCTATTAACTGTATCCAGTCCGAGTCTTCATGAAAGAGTCTTACCTTAGCAGGGAGGGGTTGCTTCAGATCCATATACACGCAGATCCGGGCATATGAGGTATACCTGATCATCTTTGTTTCCTCCGCTACCTTGACGAAATCACCTAGGATTTTGCCTATAGCTTTTAGAGACTCCTCTTCCCAGTATTCCCATGGCAACGAGTACAGCCTGATCCACACCGGTGCCCAGCTCAGATCTTCCTTATCCGGGTTGAATCGTGCGACCCATTCTCTGAGAAATAAACCAGCTGAGTTGAAGAAATAAGCCCCCCCGTCAAAAACTCTGTTCCGATCTTCTAAACAGGTGAAGACTGCGGTGAAAAACCCCTTCGGTCCTAGATGCAAGTCTATTTGTCCTTTTGGATGCCATTTAACGCTAATCCAGGCTCTTAAGGCTTTCTCATTTGGCCAAAATCCAATAAATTTGCCGATGAGAGCATGATCTCTCATGTATTTTATTCTTGCATTGATTCGGTGTGTAGGTAGCTCCACTTTTGGCATGTGGGTAGCTGCTAGCTTGCATGTGGATGAGCTTACTTTCGGTTTGTCCGTCTATATTTGTTCAACTGTCTCCTGCTGGTTTTCTCCAGCTGTTCCTTCTGTGTGCTGATGGTCCCATGCGGAACCCTCGATAGGCCCTCGTTGGTTCTCATTTGTTGGAGGTCGGTCTCCTCCTACCCCCTGAAGGGGTTCCATCGTTACGGTTTGCCCAGGCCCGTAGCCTGTCATTGGTTGCTGCAATCCTGCTACTGTCAGTGCGGAAGATCGCAGGTCAGAGGTCCTGCCGTTGCAGGCAAGGTCAGAACCCTAACGCCTTTTCTCCTAGCCGTCGCCTGCTCCCAAGGCTCATTTTTTCCAATTTTATTGAGATAGTAAATTATTAAAAATGTTCTTCAATATATATTTAGTAGTACTTCTTGGGATAGTATTAATAATTAATTAGTCGTCAAAAATATACCTCGAATTAAATAAAATAGATGTGCAAAAAAAAACCTCCTTGCAAATTAATTGTTGACAAGATAGTGTCCCCTCTTCCTCAACAATTAATTAGTAACAAACAATTACATATATTCAAAATAGAATCCATCAAAACATTTCATGAAAATACTACTCAAGATTCATTTTTAAGATATATAGAAAATGGAGATGCAATAATTGTTTAGAGAAGTAGATAATTTGTAAAATTGGTTACTCATTAAAATTTTTTAAAAATACATTATTTCTTGACTTTGCAAAACCTACTATAAATAAAAGAATAATTAAACTATTATTGAGAAAAAAATTATTTCAGACATTTTCAAAAAAAACAAATTATTTCAAGAGTAAACTTAAGGTAGTAAATTGTTAAAAATACTCTTCAAGATACTTACTTTTAGTAATACTTGAAGGGATACTATTAAAAATTCATTAGCTTGCCATAAGTGGAATTAAATGAAATAGATGTGCAAAATCAATCCTCATGCAATCTACAAATTAATTATTGACAACATTGTTTCTTCGTCAACAACCAATTACTAACAAAAAGTTACATATACATATAGAAATACAACAAAACAAGTCTAACATGCACGAACATTACTATCCAAATCCATACACAAAAACACACAAACCTCTCACAGCATCCAAGCATGGACTTACAAACCATTCAACCCATCCAACACAGACTAAATTAAAGAAGCCAATGCTATGGTGAGGTCACCAAAAAAAGCATAATGTAAAGCCACCACAAAGTTTTTAACAAGGAAAAAGTAAAACATGTTGTAGATCCACCACAAAGCTTTTTAACAACAACCAAATGAAGGAAAAACAAAAACCTTTCATGAAGTTCTACTCCAAAGAGAATGTCACCTCCACTGATTTGATCTCTCTTAACTCATGATAAATCTAGAGTTAGATAGATGTAGATTGATGTTTAACTTGGGATCTGTCATGGGTTATGAGGGATTAAATCTCTTGAAGTACAAACTTTTCCTCAAATTCTACACTCCAAAAAAAAGGTCACCTCCAAAAATTAAATACCTCTTCATACATAATAAATCCAAAACTAAATTAATCTACACCAATAAACAATAAATAAAATTCAGACATAAACCAACTTCTAAAACATTACTATTATTTCATTCTCTATTCGTTATCAAACAAACATGAATATTATTTTCATTATCTATTTACCATGTAATCTACAATATAATTACACTTGTAAAGTTTTCATTTTCTATTATTTAGTTATTGTGTAACCTAGATTCTTTCTCTATTATCAAGTTATTGCATAACCTGGATTCATTCTCTATTATCAAGTTAGTGGGTAACATCAACACATTTCATAAAAGTTTAGACCTTTCATAGGTATGTAACTACTTAGTCTGTAATTTGGACCATGAGTACACCACTAAAACCAAATCCAAGTAGCAAATCCACATCGCTAAAGCCACTACAGTAACCACACTTATCCAAGCAAACTCGAGAGATAACAAGCCTCAAAGCTAAAGCACATAGGAAGCCGCTAACAATTGCCCAACTCAGTAGAAATTGATGTTGCCTGTCTAATTGAAACGCTTTTACCCGCGGCAGGCCGTCATAAGACATTGGGTAAGCCGTTGATTATTAATTTGTTATTTTGCTAAAAAATAAATAACATAACATTATAAAAAATAAAAAAATATTTTATTTTATTTCTTTGTCATTTTGAACTTATTTTGGAATGTTCTTCTGTTTTTTTTAATGCAATGTACTATTGTAATGAGTGGCATTTCATTGCTCTCAACTTATTTTGCAATGATTTTTTTTAATGCAATGTACCATTGTTGTCAGATTAGTACACTGAGAGTAAGCTTTCATGGAAAAGTTCTATTGTTGTCATATTAATACTGAGAGTGAGTTTGATTGGAAAAGCTCCATGTATGAACCCAGGTAATATAAAGCCCATTAATTGTATGTGGAATTTTAAAGGTGTTGTTTAATGATCTACAAACTTATTTGGGAATATTGTTTTTTATTGGAATTTGGTTTAAAAATTTTTAAAGGTGTTGTTTAATGATCTACAAACTTATTTGGGAATATTGTTTTTTATTAGAATTTGGTTTTAAAAATTAAATATTTGATTTTTTTTTATAGTAAAAATAGATGAAGTACCATTAAAAAAATTGAATCACTCAAAATTTTATGTTTGACGACTATAATCTAGATTTTCAAAAATTTATACCAAATTATCCTAGTCTTACAAAAATTAGCATTATTTCCCAAACTAATTTATAAACTTTTTTAAGACTGAATGAATTCAAAACATTAATTGTACTCTGCAAAATTGAATGAAAATAAACGGGCGCTCTGTGATGTAAAAATATGAAACAGGCTCTCCTACTTTGTACTACGTGACGTGTAATTCATTACAATTGAGAGCATGGTAAGTACGCCAAAGAGCAGATATGTTCTAGTCCAATTTCGTTTCTCAAATTTATTGTTATTGATTCACATTTCATTTCCTTTGACTTTACCGGAACGAAATTGAGCTCATGAGTTCCACATTGACAGATATACTGTATTTTATTTAGAGTTGATTTATACAAGTGACCCAAATTATAAATCTGATTTTTATTTGATGCTAGAAGGGCTGGTGAAAAATCAACATTGTACGTAGAAGGAACTGATTGAAAAATCAACAGGAACCTCATGGAGCACATTGTAGATGGCATCAATCTGCTTGGATTAGTAGGATAGTAAAAATTAGATTGTATTATTTTTACCTTTAAAAGTTTGGTGATTGAAAAATCCACAAAAAGCTAATGGAGTAAAAATTAGACTACTATTTTTGTTTTTAAATATAATCTGTATTGTACTTTCCAAACGTTGATGGTTTATAATGTAAAGTGACCTCAACTCCGATATTTATAATGTAAGGTGACCTCAACTCCGATATTGGCGTTTAATTGCATTTATATCTTCACAGCCCATACAACTCTAGTGATTTCCAATCTCAGTTTAATACAAGACCAACGGATTTACATCATCATTTTCTGCCAAAGTGTGGTTGATGGCGAGCAGAAATAAATGTATTTATTATTGCAGTATAGAATATTATATTTGATGGAATGCAGAAAATGTGTGTTTATCAGTACAGGAAAAAAAAAGCAAGTTGCAATAGATATGTTTAGATTATTGTTATATATGATAAACAAGGCATTTATTAGTTATTAATACTCAGGACACTATAGGCTCGTAGCTGGATAATGTACCTTTTATAATTTTACGAGAGCATATATTATTGCCAGGCTTATTTATGATTGGATAGATTAATAAATATTGGTTGTCATATATGATGGTGGGCATAAATGAATGTGTTTATTATTCCACTATATATACTGCCCCACCTATTTATCACGAAATAGATTGATAAATATCGGTGGTCAGTGAGCAAAAATAAATGTGTTTATTATTGCATTATACAATAATAATTTGATGGAAAGCTGAAAATATGGGTTTATTATTGTTGGGAAAGAAGCTAGCTGCAATAAATATGTTTAGATTATTGTTGTATATATAAGGTAGTTTAAAACATAGTAAATCTACTGAAATCTTTTTTTAAATATGTCCATCAAAATATAAGATAAACCATACATTTCAATAGGATTTTGGAACTCATACTTTACTCTTAAATGATAGTTCTGCCTTAGTAATGATTTGACTGCAAGGTTTTATCATGAATGACTGTAATCACTATTTCTGTGACTGTTTAATTTCTTCATGGTAAGCTTAAAGAGCATGTTTACTTAGTATGGTAGGTTAGTTATCTATTAGTTAAATTAATTTGGGGTGAGATTAGTTGTTTGGTAAATTAGAGAGGGATAATGTTTTAGTTCAGTAAATATTTTACAATTAGAGAGGGATAATGTTTTAGTTAGAAATTCATGTCTTTACATGTTGCTATGACTTATTGACAATTATATTATTTATTTCTATCTTGTCGTATTAAATTAAAGTTAATTGAGTAGTTTCACTAATTTTATTTTTGTTAAATTTACAAATTGTTTTCTTTAACTATAATATTTTTATAAATTATTTAATTTTTCTTAATTTTTTTTGTGTTCTATCATATAATAGTCAACCCCAATTAATTTAATTTTCTTATGTTTCAACTTATCAAAAATAATTATAATTTTATCTTTTTTAAGTAAAAATGTTTTCTTTAATTACAACATTCTCATAATTATTTTATTTGCAAAACAATATAATAAACTATAGAAAATCTAACATATTTTTAAAATTCAACAAGTGTTGATGGAAATATTTCATGCTATGTGAGGGACTATTAAAACATTATTATTGTTGTTGGGTAGCATTGGACAATATAAAATTACAAATAGCTAAATACCAATTCGTAAAACCTAAATTAATTGGATTCTAAAAATTAACACTAACTTGAGTTCAATATTTTTACCTAAATTTAACTATATTTAAACTAAGCTGCAAAACTAACTACCGTATAAAAATAATAAATTCAAATTAATGTTAAAATTTACTATTTTTAATTTAATTTTGATGAATATTATTTTCATATAAAAAAACACACCAGTGAAATTGAATTAACCCTCAAAATAAATATAACTTGTATGTGAAATTTTGAAGGAGTTGTTTAATGACTTCACAAATTTGATTATAACTTGTATGTGAAATTTTGAAGGAGTTGTTTAATGACTTTACAAATTTGATCAGTACTGAGAGTAAGTTTCGATGGAAAAGTTCTATTATTGTCATACTAATACTGACATTGAGTTTGGTTGGAAAAGCTCCACGTATTGAACCGAGGCGAATACAAAGCCTATTAATTGCATGTTGTAACTTGTATGTGAATTTTAGGAGTAGGTTAATGACGTCACAAATTGTTGTCTGATTAGTGCTGAGAGTAAGTTTGGATGGAAAAGCTCTATTGTTGTCATACTAATATTGATAGTGAGTTTAATTGGAAAAGCTCCATGGTATGAACCCGGGGATAAAGGCCAACCACTGTAACTTAAAATTTCAAAAAAAAAATATTAAATTTTAATAACGAGAATCCCATTATTTTCCAATTATTTTAGACTACATTAATTCTCATTAATTGTACCGGAATGGAAAAAAAAACGAAAATAAATGGCCGCTCTGTGATGAAAAAATGTGAAACAACAGGCTGTCCAACTTTATACTACGTGACATGGGACATGTAATTCATTACGATAGAGAGCAGATATGTTCTGATCCAATTTCGTTTCTCAAATTTATTTGTTATGGCAGAAGGCGCTGTTGAAAAATCAACTTTCTAGAAGGCACTGATTGAAAAATCAACTGGAACCTCATTAGCACATTGCAGATTGCATTAATCTTCTTGGATTCGTAGGAGTGTAAAAATCAGAGTGTACTATTTTTGATTTTAAAGGTTTGGTGACCATCAGAAGAAAATCTTTATTGTACGGGTAAGATGACATGAACTCTGATATTTGAGTTTAATTATATTGATATCTTCACTCTTCATACAATTCACTAGTGTTTTCTAATATCAGTATCCGTCAATAAATCTCATGCTATTGGGTCATAAATGAATAGCGGGTGTATATGCCCACCGTTCTATTTCGGCCTTAGCAAAATCGAAAAGTGGGTATATACACCCACTGTTCATTTATGACCCGATGGCATGGGAAATATGGCTTGCCTCAGTTTATTCTATGGTGAGTAGAAATAGTACATTCGATGGAATATATAAAATGTGTTTGTTTATTTTTTTGGTGAGTTTGGTAGGATTTTTTGATTTTTTAGTTTACATGTCTATTATACATTCCACTAAAGAGAAAAGGTAGTACAAAATTTGAATCTAAGATTTCAAGTTCGGTAGAGACTTCATATTTGAATATATTTGAGTTATTGTGAACCCTGAAAATGTGTGTGTTTATTATTGCAAAAAAAGATTGCAATAGATATGTTTAGATTATTGTTGTATATATATGAGGTAATTTAAAAGACTAAGTAAATTCATTAAAATCTCTTTTTAAATATGTCAATCTAAATATAAGATAAACCATACATTTCACTAGGATTTTGGAACCTAGAGTAATAGTTCAAGCTTTTACATGATTTGATTGCAAGGTTTTACGATGAATAATGCTTACTTATACCCGTAATCACTATTTCTATGGTTGTTTGAATTCTTTATAGTAAGTTTAAAGAGCATGTTTAATTAGTATGGTTAGTTATGGAATACTTAAATTAATTATTGGTTAAATAAATATTTTTTGTGATAAATATAAAAATTATGTATTTATATGGAGCTATGACTTATTGATAATTATATTATGTATTTTTATAATGTGATATTAAATTACAACTAATAGTATATTTTCACTAATTTTATTTGTTAAATTAAAATGGTTTTCTTTAAACTATAATATTTTCATAATTATTTAATTTGTTGTTAAACTTTTTTTTTTTTTGCTAATTTTTGTTTCTAATATATAATATTCAAACACAATTAATTATTGTTTTTATATGTCCAACCAATCAAAAAAATTATATAATTTTTTTAAATAAAAAATTGTTTTCTTTAATTACAATATTTTCATAATTATTTAATAAATTGCAAAACAATATAGTAATCTATAGAAAATCTAACACATTTTTAAAATTCATTTACAGTTATTGAAAGTATTCATGGAAATATTCCATGCTATGTGAGGGACTAATAAGACATTATTATTGTTGTTGGGTAGCATTGGATTCTCCACAACCACAACACTGAATTTACAAATAACAAAATACCTCAATTTACAAACTAGTAAAACCTAAAATAACCTAATTCTAAACATTAACACTAATTTGAATTCAATATTTTTACTTTAGTTAGCTCTATTTAAAGTAAGCAACATGACCAACTACTATGCAAAAATAATGAATTCAAGTTAGTGTTAAGGTTTACTATTTTTACTTTAATTTTTATGAACAATATTTTCATAACACACACATGTGAAATTCAATTAACACTCAAAATAAATTACAATATATAGGAATACATTGACACAATCAATTCCTAAAAACTAGGATTAGATAAATTATTTGGGCGAAACCTAGATTTTTTCTAGAACTTATTTGTTTTAACTTCTAACTATTTTAGGTTCTCAATTATTCCTAACACACCCTTAGAAATGAATTTTCTTCAACACATACCTTGTTTCTACAAATTTCAAAATTAGCCTTTCCAACAAGGAAATAAGTTGGCCACACTTTCATTTGTAGTGCAACATGCCAAGCCAATTTATTTTCTAGAACTGATTTGTTTTAACTTCTAACTACTTTAGTTTCTCAATTGTTCCTAACATACCCCTTAGAAATGAAGTTTCTACAGCACATAACTTGTTTCTACAAATTTCAAAATTATCCTTTCCAACAAGAACATAATTTGCCCACATTTTCATTTGTACTGCAATATGCCAAGCCAAGCTAAGTGAATTTCTTTTGATTGTATCTTTTCTTGTAAAAAATAATGTTGTGTTCCAATATTCTTTGACTTGGTATGATACATTAGGCTACTTTCAAATTTGATGGAGCTTTGATTATCACATTTGATAATTGTTACCATACTAGTTGATTTTCTCCAACATTTGTAAAAATGACAAGAAATTTGTAGCTGCTAATGAGATCAGATCAGTAGACACAAATTTCTTCTACTCAATTTACTAATCAGATCACTAGACACAAATTTCTTCTACTCAATTTGCTAATCACATTAGTAGACACAAATTTCTTCTACTCAATTTGCTACAGGGAAAACATACAATAGAAACATATGCAATAACATGCAACCATCAAAACACAAGGAACACAATGATTTTATAGGGGAATCTAACTGGGAAAAAACCCGTAGCTGCTTTGCATTAATTTAGATGATAATATAGATCAATTACAATGAATGCTTCACACATGAAACAAACCGTGCACCACAATTGTGATCTCCTACTCACTAACCTGCTGTGACCAACACTTAACCAAGATCGTCCAAATTCCATGCATGACTAGGCCTATTTATTGTAAATTGATCTCTTAACTAAGAGATCTATGATTTGACAGTAGAACTACTCAATTGAACACCTAATGAATCTATTATAGACTAGAGCTCATATAAATAACAATAATTCCATTAGATTGCTAGATCTTAGCAATCAACTCATGCATAATTCTACTTCTAGCATACAAACTTGAGTTTACTGATTTAACTAGGAGAGAAAGTGATCGAGGTGGATATTGGTAGCCACCCACCTATTCCACCTAAACCTCGAGCTTATTGCATTAGTTTCCTTGACTATAACACAATTTACTATTTTTACGAGTATTCTCGTAGTGAACTTCCCCTAAACAATGCTTTTTTGAGGTCCTAAGCAAGCTTGTGCTTACATGCTTTATAACAAGGTATCGTACATGCCAAATGAAGATCATATAATAGATAACTTTCTAACCAGGTATCCTATGTGCCAAACGAGGATCATATGAAACTTGGGAAGTTGGTTGTCCAACTAACCCAATGGGGCCCACAAACTCTTAGTATTCCATCTCCTAGGGTTAAGATTTTAGTTGTTTAGGGTTTCCTTTCATTGTTCAATAATAAAAAGGCACTTCAACCTCATTGTAACACAGTCCAGAAGTCATGTAGTAGCCACATCTCTTCTCACGAATAAGCTACCATCGCCTCAACTAGTTTATTTACATTCTACATGTAAACAATTTTCAGTATTTTGTTATTAATGAATTGAAGTTTTGTTTTTTCTTTCTGTGTGTTTCTGTTTATATTTGTTGGGCTAAGAGGTGCATTCGACAACTCATTGTGAGGGTGATATATAAGTATGTCTATGATCAACATAGAATTAGACATGTGCCCAATAAATACAACTAATAAATAATTTTATCCAAACAAATTAATATTTACCTAAATAAAAATCTAAATAACCATATAAATATGTTAGCGTCAATAAAACCCTAAACAATTATATAAATAAAAAATTAAAAACTTATTTACACAATAATTACAATTTCTCACTGAATTCGTTATACTTGGATTCGATCTTCTTTGTTTCCGTTGTCTTAGTACTCGCTCCACATTCATATAAATAAAAACCTAAAATTCAATTTTAAAAATAATGCAAACTCAAAATTAATATAATATATAGAAATCAATATTTATTTTAAATTTTTGTTTTAAATAACAATTATTATTTTAAGTAAAACCAAAAGTTCGTTCTATTTAATTTTATTTTAAATTTTATTTTTATATATCTTGGAACAACTTTTAAAATTTAAAGCCTATGGTGGAAGAATGACGTAGATAGGCCACATAGGTTTGTTTATGGTTATGTGTAAGGGATAGATATGATTAAGTTAGGATTCATAGAAGGTGTTGATGAGGCCACCTAGCTCTACATATTCAACAACGTGAGATAGATATGATCAAGCTAGGGTTCGTAGAAGGTATTGATGAGGCCACCTAGCTCTAGATATTCAATAACCTATTTTCTCGCATGAACTATGTGCTCGATATTCAACGGCTTATTTTCTAGGATGAACTCTATGGTAGGGTTTTAGTGCAATCACAAATTTAAATTTGAATTATGATTATGGATAATGG
>APFE031747497.1:2672-22740 GCA_000404065.3 Pinus taeda
TTCTTTTGACTTTTCTTGCTCCTTTTCTTCTTCCTCTTCACAATCTATGTAGAATAATTTCTTCTCAGCACACTTATGACCTTTAGTGTATTTGCTATCACAACTGTAACAAAGCCCTTTTACTCATTTTTCTTCTAATTGTTGTGGTGTCAACCTTATAGGTTGTGGAAGACTAGGGGCAACAACACTTCCATCTTTATAATTGTGAGTGGTATGCTTCGTGGTTGCCATAATTTTGCTTTCCATTTTTATTGCCAACCTGAATGCCTTCTCTAATGAATCAGGTTCTCAAAGGTAAACAGCATGTTGGATATTATCCTTTAACCTCCCTATGAACACATCAATCCTATGCTCCTCTGGAATATTTTTTACCCTTATGTTCAACTTTTAGAACTCCTCAATGTGCTCAATTATTGAACCCTTTTATTTGAGACTTATCAATTGGCTAAAAAAAGTGTTGCTTTTTGTATCCTCATAATGTGTTGTCAATTCTTCTGTAAAAATTCCCCAAGTGATAATTTGTTTGCGAGAGCGAAGCCATTGATACCATACAAATTTATTTGGTTCCAAATATAAAGTTGCAATATGTACCTTTTGTGTGTTTTGTGCATTAATGAGATCGAAAAATTGCTCCATCTGTAATATCCATGTTGCGGGATCCTTGCCATCAAACTTACTCATATCGATTTTTGGAATATGGTGAGTCTTAGATCCCACATTAGTGTCTATGAAATCATGATTAACATTTCTTTTGTTCACATCATGAGTTTCCTTTACTACCTTTTCACCATTAGTAAGTTTTTATTGTAGAAAATTTGTTAAATCTATCTTCAAATCTGCCATATCTGTCTTCAAATATGCCATGTCTCTCTTCAAATCTGTCTTCAAATCTATCTTCAAATCATCCATATTAGCTTCCAGGCCCTTTATCTTAGATTCCACGCCATTTATCTTAGCTTCTGTTATCTTTTGTGCAAGTGACACTTGTTTCACTTGGTCTTGTCATTTTGATATATCATGTAGCATTTCTTCCTCTTCTTCATGAGTCATGCTAGAGCTTTCAGGTTGCTTACTAGGTGTTTGCATTTTCTTTCTTCAGGGCATCAATTACCAGTAATAATTCTCTACTATGCCCTTTGAATTCCTTCAAAATAAATTTTCAAACCAAGCTTAAGCGAAAATTTTAAAAAAATCTACACACCTCTTTTAACTTTATAGGAGCTCGATATTGCCTCTGATGTATCTCTGTACTTTCGAATCATCCAGTTCTGAAATTACGACCTGCAGTAGGCTTCTATGTCCTCTTTCTAATGCCACCAGTTTAATCCAAATTGGATTCTCCAAGGAAGCGTTATGTGAAATCTCCCACAATGATCTGATGATAGACTAGTTGAGTAGAGCAAAATTGTACGACGTGCCACGAGTCACTGTTTCGACCTTTGGCACTGAAAATTACATAAACGAAACCACAATCCATCCTCTTTCTATACCTTCTTATGAAATTTCAATCTAATGCTCAGAGAGAAATTTATGACGATTTTCCCCAGGTCACCTGTTTGGAACGTAATTCAAGACTCTGCAAAAATACTAACTTCCTTAGATCATATCTCCACAAACATAGCACGAAAAGATCCAAAGTTTTGGCTCGAGGTTTAGTGTGATTTCTTCTCAAATGAGTTTTTTTTTTAGCTTCTAAAACGCCGCAGAAAAAAAATTTATAGCAAAAATTCCATGATGACCTGTTTGGAGTAGCGAAACCCTAGAATCCGAAGCTCTGATACCAAATGTTATGAAACTAGCTCAAGAAAAAGATAGAAAAGATAGATCTACACCTTAGAATTTAGCCTCTTCGAGGGGGAAACCTCTTTTACATTACATAAATGAAAAATTATTTGATGATTCAAATGACAAAACCTCGTTTCTATATATAGGAGTCTAAGGAGTCATAATATAATCCAGCCAACCTAACAATAATAATATAAGGCCACAAAAATAACAATAGAGGGATTCTATGTGGCACAATAATAACAATATGCGGACAATAGGGGCACAACATTATTAATAAGGGATACAACTAAAATAGTAATGGGTTAATCACTAATATTATAGGGACCCAACATTATCAGCCAAATCAGACCCGAAATTTTTATAGAGTGGTCTCTAAAGGCTTATTGGGTCTGATTGAAGAGTTAAAGGGATTGCTTGTTAGTGGCTTGATATTGTTAATCACTGTAAGATCTTTGATGATAGATCAAACGGTCTAGGCTTCCGATTATCTTTTGTGGTTGCGTCATCATGTTTTTGTGAGCCCTGGGCCCAGATAGTGGGCCTTAGGCTCGGTTTCCTAGGCTATAGGTGGCCCACATCTCTTTTGTACATGTTGTAATATGGTTGTATTATTAATTTGAATAGAAGGTCTGACGCTTAATTTAACAAAAAAAGAAATGAAAAATTAAGAAAAGTTTAATACAGACATAAATGCAACTTAATTAAAATTTACATCTACGTATTAATAATATAAAATTGAATACACATTATATAAAGCAAAATTCATTGCTTTAATGAATGGGTTGCATTTTTTGGCTTATTATTTTTTCACATATTTAAAATAAAATTATTTATTTAAATTTGAAAAATAAAATATTAATGAAGAAGAAATGATAAATTAGGAATAGTTTTGATATCGAAAGACTACAATTTAATCAAAATTTACATCTTCTTATTAATAATCTAAAATTAAATCTAGATTATATTAAGTAAAAATCAAATTATAATTTATTTTTATTTATAGATTATATAAAATTGAATTTGAGTTACAATTTTTTTAATAATTTTTAATAATGGTAATAACATTAGATTCAAGGCATGTGGGTTTTTGTAAGGTGATGATTAAGGTTTGGGGCTATTTATTAGTAAATGACAAATTTTGGTAAAATTTATGCTTTGGACATGCTTAGTTTGGTATGCAGAGTTTCAGTTCATTTATGAGGCGTGACAAAATTAACAAAATTGGCTTTTATACATAATTTTCAATTGCTCTCATAAAAGTTTTATTGAAGTTTAAATTAATTTTATTTGGGATATAAAATCATGATATTTAAATATTATTTTTGTTTTATATTTTCAATAAAATAATATTTTATAAAATAAAACTACACTCCTCTCGCACTCATTCTCTTATATAATTGCCTCATATGCTACCTATATTCATCTTACCTTATCGTATACTCCACCTTATCTTTTTCCATTTACACCTTGTGATTAAATTTACCATATCCATTAAATTCCCACTTCATAATGCTTCTTGATGTCTTATTAAAATACCCACCCTACTTGTTTCAATTAAACTCTAAGTAACTCCACGCATGTGGTTGACATGGTTTAGGGGTAGAAAAATCATTTTTATTATTCAATTTTGTTGACCGAGTGGGCCTCACATTTACTTCCCTGTGTAATCGTTATTCTTTCCTCACTTCACTACTAGACAGAGAGATAACTAGTCAACATCTTCTTGTTTCTTTCCCTTTATTAATCTAAAAACCCTGCGATCCTACTTCTCATCTTACTAAGGGCATTCACAAGGAGAGGTCAGTAGTAGTACACGATTCATCCTTGCATCCAGTCTTTGGACTATGTTTATGAACCTATCAATTTAAAGAAAGCATGTATGGAGCACTAAAGCATTCAAAAATCAGTGAGAACAATGAAGATAATGGAAAATTTGCACTTGTTGGGAAACAACTGAACAAAATGAAGGAAACTCAAAATTGTTTCTTGATTCTCCTTAAAATACCTGCAAATAATGACATGATTGTTGAAGATAATCGGGAATATCCTAGAATAGGTTGATTTGGTTCACGTAACCTGAGGATAGGAATTAGTTTCTATTTCTTAGGATCTTGTTCTAACTTCCCTAAAACCATGTTTTCTATTTAATGTGTAATGTACATGAACAATGTAGAGCGTTCTACAGAGCCAGAATCTCCTGGTTCAGAATCTCTTTCATAGAGCTGACCAGTGGGTTTTATTTTATTAATACAAACATTGCTATTTTTATCATGGTATCAGAGCGTCATGGTTGAGGACCCTGTACATTGACTCGTGGGTCGTTTTTTGAACCAAGATCATCACAATTGTGAGGAGGATAACTGCGACAAAAATGAAATCATCGTTGGTTGTGAGTGTACCTCTGCAACAAGTGCACTGTAGCTCCTTCACGCATATTTTAACCCTTTTTGTCGTAGGTATTTTGTGTACAACTGCGACAATGTCACAGAAAAGACAAACATATCTGCGACAATCGTGTAAATCAGAGAAGCTACACGGGGAAGCCAAGAAAAAGGTTGTAGCTGTTAGAGAAGCTATGTGGGGGAGCCAAGAACAAGGTTGTAGCTGACAACAGAAGGTTGTTTGGAGGTTGAGAAGGAAGCCATGGTGATTTGTGGGTGTGCTGCGAAGAATAGTGATCTCTCTCTGTCATAGATCTGGGGCAAATTTAACATATTTTACCTATCAATTTTTTAGATGAATAACAATATTTTTGAAGCATGCTTCAATTAGCATAACAAGCTTCATGGCTGCAATTATGCAAATTGGAAATTCAAGATGCAGAATCTGCTAGAAGTGCAAAGTGCTTAGATGATCATGAATGGGGATGAGCCAAGGCCCGTGACTGGTTCAGCATCGGTCCCATATTGGGAGAAGTGAGAAGCTAGAGCAAGGACACTGTTGAAGATGTTAGTGAAAGACTGCATCATAACTCACATTAGAGAATGTAAGATGGCTAACAAGATCTAGGGAATTCTGAAGGAGTTGTATGAGACCAGGAATTCAAATCGTCTTCTATTCCTCAAGAGTAAGATCATATCCCTAAAGATGGAGGAGAAAGAAGCAATTGCTTCATTCATAGTAAGGATCAAGGATCTAAAGAACAAATTAGTAGACACTGGTCATACAGTTGATGATACAAATCTTGTAACCATTACAATGAATGGTGTCACTCATGATTACCAAATGTTCATCACTCAGATAAATGCGAGAGAGAAGATCTCGAAATTTGAAGAGCTGATAGGAATACTGATGTAGGAAGAAGAAATAAGATAGACTTTGTAGTCACAGAGTTCTAATCTTGCATTAATGGTGAAGAAAAACTTCTTCAAAGGGAAAGGAAGTTCACAACAACAAAACGGACCAAGTTCATAGAAGCAGCCAAATCAGACCCAAGGTATGTATCCCAATAGAAACTACACTGAAACTAAATTTCTTTTATTCTGGAAAATTAAGTCATATTGCTAGGGATTGTAGGAAAAATAAATATCTTGAAGAACAACAAAAGCAAAAATGTCATGCAGGTCATCTCGCTAATGGTGATATGGTGCATAATTTCAGATTGTTCATGACAGATCGTGATGAAGATGTTGATGTAGACATATGGTATGTAGATTCAAGAGCATCGACACACATGATAGGTAATAAGAACTGGCATGAAGATTTTAAAGAAATCAATGAAGGCGCATAGATTTACCTAGGTGATGACATAAGTCATCAAATCGAAGGATGTGGGAAAGTTTTTGTCATTCTACCTATTGGTAATATAAAACAAATTTATAATATTATGTATGTGCCTGGTATAACAAAGAGGTTGATTTCTGTATCCATGATTATAGATCAAGGTTTGAATGTTGAATTCTTTAAATCTAACTGTTATATTAAAGATATGCTAGATGGAATCAAGACAATTGCTACCTGAATTTGAACAGGAGGTTTGTACAAGTTGGATGTGAGACCTGCACCAATTCAAGCTTTGACAGTAGCGGGCCTGACTACAGAAGAGCTTTGGCATCAAAGATTTGGCCACATCAACTACAATGATTTGTTCTTACTACAAAAGAAGGAAATGGTAAGAGATATTCCTATGATAAAGAAAGTACATAATGATTGTGATTCTATACATTAGGAAAAATGCATAGAGAAGAATTCCCTATTTGAGTAGAAAAAAAATACAGGGATATACTTGAATTAGTGCACACAGATCTTTATGGACCCATGCAGACAAAATCATTAGGAGGTGCACTGTATTTCCTACTATTTATTGATGACTGTATGAAGTTTTCTTGGGTGTATTTCTTAAGTAAGAAGAGCCATACATTCGAATACTTTAAGCAGTTTAAAAATATGATTGAAAGATAAACAGGGAAATAGATAAAAATTCTCCATTTTGATCAAGGGGGAGAATACAGGAAGGATGATCTTATCAGATATTGTAAAGATCATGGAATTTTGCAGCAGTTCATAGTACCCCATACTCCAGAACAAAATGGAGTAACAGAAAGAAAGAACAGAACAATGGTCGAATCTACTAGAAGTATGTTGAAAGGTAACAATCTTTCGAATAGTTTTTGGGCTGAAGCAATGAATACTACAGTATTTTGAAAATTAGGAGTCCTAAAAAATTCTTGAGTCTAAAATTCCTTTTGAAGCATTATATGGATATAAACCTTCAATAAAACACTTAAGAATATTTGGATCTAAAGCATTTTCCCACATTCCAAAGGAAGATAGAAGAAAAATAGATTCAAAAGCCATCAGATGTACTTTTAAAGGGTATTGTTCGTCATATAAAGCATACATATTATTTAATCCTTCTACTCACAAGATTTTTGTTAGTAGAGATGTTAAATTCCATGAGCAGGATCATGAAGAACCTGATGAGCACTATAAGGAATGGGAAATTCCATACTTTGTGGAAGAAGAAGCAGAGAACAATCAGGGTCAGCAAGAAACAACGATAGAGAATTAACAACAACAACAACAGGAGGAAGAAATAAATGATGATAAAATAAGGTTTGAAACCACCACTACACACTCAAGATATTAGGTAGGAAAGCTCAAATGCCTACAAGATACAGGGAAAATGCTTTTATAACTAGTATGATGAATGTGGTTGAACCGTCTAGTTATAAAGAAGCAAATGAATGTAGTGAATGGAAAACAACCATGGAACAGGAATATGATTCAATAATTAGAAATAACACTTGGGAATTGGTTGAAATTCCTGGAGGAAAATAGAGCATAGGTTGTAAATGGTTATATAAACCGAAGATTAATGCAGATGGAACCATAGAAAAACTAATAGCTAGGTTGGTAACTAAGGGGTACTCAAAAAAAGAAGGGATAGACTATGAAGAAACCTTCAACCTTGTAGCTAAATTGAACACTATCAGATTGTTAAATGCTTTAACTACTAAGAAACATTGGATGATGCGCCAACTAGATGGAAAGTCTGCATTTTTGAATGAAGAACTAAAAGAAGAGGTTTATCAAAAGCAACTGGAAGAGTTTGTCCAAAAAGGAAAAGAACATTTCGTCTTTAGATTGAAGAAATAAATTTATGGACTAAAGCAAGCTCCCAGGTCATGGTATGAAAATATTGATTCATTTTTTCTGCAAGATGGCTATAGTAGAAATAAGAATTACCTTAATCTTTACACCATGAAAGATGAACAAGGGTGCGTAGTGTTGATTTCATTACATGTAGATGATTTGATAATTACAGGTGATGCTACATATCTAATCGATGAAATCAAGCAATAGATGTCGCAAGTGTTTGAAATGAAGCACCTCGGTGAACTCAGATACTATTTAGGTCTTGAGATCTGGAGAGATTCAGGTCAAACATTTCTTTCCCAAGAAAAGTATGTTAAAATCCTATTAGAAAGGTTTAGAATGGATGAGTGTAAGCCTGATGCGGTACCATTATAGCAGAACATCAAATTACAGTGTGAGGATGGCTCAAAAGTGGTAGATGCAACACTTTACACACAACTGGTTGGGAGTCTAATCTACCTAACCACCACTAGACCAAATTTGGCTTATGCAGTCAATGTGCTAAGCCAATTTATGTCTAATCCACTTGAAAGCCATTGGAATATAACGAAGAGTGTTTTGAGGTATCTACAAGGTACTATAGATTACGGTATTATTTACACTGACTCTTATGATATTAGATTGGTAGGATTCACAGATTCAAATTGGGATAGAAATGTAGATGATCATAGATCTATAATAGGTAATGCATTTAGCCTTGGATCTAGGGTAATCACATGGAGCAACAAGAAGTAGAACACAGTTTCCTTGTCCTTAGTAGAAGTAGAGTATCAAGTCATGTGTGCAATGATGTGTGAGGCAATTTGGTTATGGAGACTTCTCCCGGATGTTGGGGAATAACAGACAGATGCAACAACAATTAGATGTGACAATCAGAGTTCAATCAAACTTGTCAATAATCCGGTGTTTCACAAAAACACTAAACATATTGATACACAATTCCACTTTGTCAACTGCAATCTAAAGAAATCCATTTGGATATTGTAATACATGTGATAATGTTGCAGACATTTTCACTAAGCCTCTTGGAAAAATTAAGTTTCAAATGTTTAGGGAGATGTTAGGCATATTTGTGAACCCATTCTCCATTAAGGGGGAGTGTTGAAGATAATGGAGAATATTCTAGAATAGGTTGAGTTGGTTCACATAACCTTAGGATAGGAATTACTTTCTATCTCTTAGGATGTTGTTCTAACTTCCCTAAAACCATGTTTTCTATTTAATTTGTAATGTGCATGGACACTGTAGAGCATTCTGCAGAGCCAGACTCTCCTAGTTTAGAGTCTCTTTCATAGAGCTGACTAGTGGGTTTTATTTAATTAATAGAAACATTACCATTTTTATCACTGATTGGATTTAAGAAATTTGCTGAAGGAAGATCACTCAATGATTGATGAGATTAGTTTCTGGTATGGGCATCAAAATGGTTCCAAAGATATTGTTATTGGGAAAACTAGTGTCCATTTAGAGCTGCTAGTCCCACTAAGATGGGTAGCTATCTTAGAAACAAACAAACTAAAATTATTTGTGTTTTCCTTTATGAAAGATAGATGAGAGAGAAGCAAAGAGTACGAACCTCAGTCTTTCTCTTGGATCCTTTCTTGTTTCCTCCCTCCTTTGATAGAGCTTTGCCACTCCTTCCTCACTTGTCTAGCTTTAAAGAACACCTGTAGAGTCAAAGAAACATGATACTATTAAAGCATAGAGATCTATAACCATAAACAATATAGGATCAGATGTATATTAACCATACAAATGCCTATACCAATACAATATTCAAAAATATACAACAATATGGAGGAAAACTCAAATAGCTTTATTGATAGAAGTACTAGAAGAGAGGATTACAACCTAATAGTCTAACCCAGTTCCATGCTCCCAGCATGAAAGCCCTCTTCACCTCATGAAAAGATAGATCACCCAACACTACAATGTTTCACAGAGAAACCAAAAACACTTCCTTACAAAATACAAAATTCTAGCCTCTGGATCTCTGGGATGAGGGATCCATCTATAGATATTTGCAGGCAGGTGAGTCAGCTTTTGGGATTTTGATTAGTGTCATTTCACTAATAATTCTTAGTTCCACTTGGATATTTCATGATCTCTTACTCATCCCTGGGCGAATTCAAACAGGCAAGTGCCATATGAGAAATTTCTAGAAGATTCCATAGGTTTCTACCTAGCAAACTACCTCTGTCATTTGTCTACTCATGCCCATCACACCCTACATAAGAGATTTTCAGTATGCATTGCACCCTTAGCATGGAGCAATCTGTATGGTCTAGTTTTGACTAGTTCTGAGTAGTTTTTTAGGGAGAACTTATGGGAAATGATGTAATCTGCTGACCTTGTTCCTTTAGGTTATGAAACAACACTTTTAGGAGCTTAGAATCCCTTGGTTTATGGACATATGCGATCGAGGTTGCAGTGCCCAAATATGTCTATTACAGTTTCCCCCTAAAGCATGACGTTGTAAATCTTCTAATGTCAGGTGAAATGCTTTATCATGAGGATCTGAGGTTTTTCGAACTGGAAGGTGACCTATAATAAGATAAAATACAGTACATTATCTTCATAATATTTTCATGATCTAGCTAAGGCAAACATTCCCATGCTCACTTTATAAACTCATTTTCATGTACATGGGATAGACAATTATCTGTGTGGCAGACTAATGATTCTGGTAGAGCCATCATCCCTTGGCTTGGATGATTACCACTGTAGCTATGATGTACATTTGATGTCTTTATTTTTCCTGAATATATCGCAGCCCAGATGGATGAAACTAGATCTTGGGTCTTCAAACTCATTCAATCCTCGCCCGAAGTACAAGTCGATCCATGTCAAAAGATGTTATGATGTCGAACATGGAAAGACATCACCTGATTACCAGCCAATGATGTAAGTTGTTAACAAGCATGAGAGGAATCGCTAATAATGACAATGACCCTCAAGGTACTGCAGTACAACTCACATGGTGTGAATACATGAGTCAATGTCGAACATCACGTAAAATCTTTCGGCCGAAGGCCATTGATGTAAACCTATCATCGGAAGTGAGAAACTTGCCATTGAGGCATGCAAGCTTCAAATTACTGAAAGGGTTGTTCCTAAGTCAACTTCTTGGTTGATGAGTTGATGTCGACAAGAAGTGACCCGTCGTAGGAGGGCCTTAATGAATCCCACATCTATGACATGGAATGGAGCAAATGATTTTGTGGAGGTGAAAATGATCTGATGATACAAGGTTCAGGGTGGTAGTCATGAAAGAATGGAGCATAAAGGTATTGCAGCGGATGAGGCGTTATCTTGGTTGGTGAATTCTCTAAGCGACATCTCTTGAATATATCGGTGACACTGAAATGGACCGGTAGTGTTAACCCCACAAATGGATGGTACGGAGGACCAATGGTGATATGACCGGTGAATGTAATATCCCAACCTAACTCAATCATGGTGATGGAGTGAAAGTGTCATGTTTAAGAGCGACTTGCTACCAATAAAGTTCTTCAAGTTTTCTTCCCAATTTTTCCACGGTCATTTCTAACTAGTACCTCTTTATTTTTGTCAAGCTCGAGGAGGATAACATATGCTTGTTCTATAATTTTCCCTTTGGGAAAACCTGTCGCTATGTTTTAGCGAGCCTAGCGACAGTGAAACTCGCTCTTGTCTGTAACGAACAAGTTTGTTGCTATTGTTTTAACAAGTTTAACAACAAAGATAACTCAGTCCTTTTCAGTTTTAGAGAGTCTAAAAAGAGACAGAAAGGAAACTCTAGTAATCCTTTTTCATGGTATAATCCCATAAGTCCAGAAAGTAATCAAATAATATGGAAGGGATGACTTTTCCGATCAATTTAATGATCTGAAAAAGACAAGTGCTCGATATTTTTGTGTAATGATTCCTCAGGTCCAAAAATATTAAAATATAGAGGACAAATGGCACTTCCAATCACTTTAATGAGCTAGAGAGGCTAATTGCTCGACAATTTTTTATATTTTACGAGTCTAAAAAGAGCTTAAAATACACTCGTCTTTGAGGAATGAGTGATATTTTTGAGTAGAAGTTGGTTCCAGGTAAGGTTTGGAACTTTTCAATCACAACAGTGTAAAGAAGGTGGCTAACAGAATCACTCGTCGCAGTTGTTCCTCAAAAGGGTAAACAATCAAGCGAAGGTGGATGATCGGCTAAAAAGTGGAGGTGATGGTAAGGACACAACCAAGGTTTGAAAGCTGATAGTAATGTGATCACATAGGTTATTTATCGAAAGTGGGTTCATTATTTAATGAGCTTGAACTCTGGGGGAACATATGCTCATAACTAGGTTTAGTTTTTAACGAGCTTGAACTTTGTAGAAACATTGCTCATGCCAGTCGTATAGCAAGGAGGTCTCTCATTAGTAGGTTCATTTTTTAAGGAGCTTGTCCCATGCACCACTTTTCTCCAGAGCCTTTTGTATGCAAGCTAGGAACGACCAACCTACGAGGTTAAAGGGTTGAGAGCCTACAAAATACAAAAATAACCCTACAAACTAAGAAAATGAAAGGTCATTTTTCACTTGCATGCCCCTAGGTATAAAGAGAAGTAGAGTTTCTAGGTTACTATATGGAAGTTCTTGCATTAAAGCAAGGTTGTTCCATCTGCATCTGCAGACAAAACACTTCCTTGGCTCTACCCATCGAAATGGACAAAGGCGAATGGTACGAGCTTCCACTCAAATAACCTTTGAGAAGGGAATCCTTTTCCAATATAATCCCATTTTCCTAAATGGATGGGTGTGTCAGACTAGTCATATAGCCTACACGGAAACCTAACTTATATCTGGGGTTTTCCTACCGAAGAAAACCAGGGCACATGCCCCGTGAGTTTAGTCACATTCACCGAATCACTCGCGCTCATCAGGTGGATGGACTGGATGTTGATGAGACATCCCTTGTGCAAAAAGACTAGTTAGGGATGGTATTTGGCTAGTAGCTGTGTTTGAACGAGGGAATGAAAGTTTGTCTATGAGATGGACCATTCTACCTTTGTACGGGAAACACATTACCCTAAAGAGTGAGGAAACAATAGCTCCCATGCTATAAATGTAGTCACGTCCAAGGAGTAGATTGTAATCTAATGGCCCTTGGACTACCATCACATTCAAATAAATGGTTTTCCTTCTCAAAGTTATAGGAAAATTTAGAAGGATCCCTAACGGACGACTGGTTCCTTTGTTGAAGCGTGATAGATTTTGAATCTCAGGTAGAAGCGATGGTGAACCAAGCGCTTTCCAAGGAGTTTAGGAAAGGATACTCACAAAAGCCCTTTCATATATGATCGTACCACCCATGATTATTCTATAAGCTTGTACTATGATTCAGAATGGTACATTAGACGGTAGGCACAGTCTCCCTAGTAGATTCCAATCAAAGGAAATGACTAGATTACTTGGAGGAGGGACCGAATAAATGGCCAAATGAATCTCTCACGAACTTCCTTCCCACGGCAAAGGAATGGGTAGATTGCCCCCATGTTCATCAGATTCTGTGTTAACAAAAAGAATTTGAACTACGTCGGTCTCACTCTCTTTGGTGACTATATCATCTGAAGGTGGACCATTTGAAGACAAGACTCGGTCGACTTCCATCTCAACCTACTGAGTTTGGTCCGGTGTGGACTTAGAGGGTATATCTTCAATGATAGATGCTTTGACCGACAAAAATGGTCTATCAGTCAGATTTTCAAATAGCAATGGACTCGGCAAGAGTTTCTTGTATCTAGGGGGAAGTCGCCATAGTGATGCAGACGGTTATCCAAGACTCTTTTAGCTTCGTCCAGGAAAGGACAATGGTGGAGGGCATGATCACCATCACATAGTATACAAGGAAATTTAGATCTTCCTTTCTGTCCATTGACTTCATTTTCACTAGTTGATGGTGTGCTCTCATCATGATCGTTAGAGGTTGAAGACACTAGATTGTGTAGGCGGGGAGACCAGTCCCTTAAGATCTGCAGGATGCAAGGACAATCTCGATTATAGTGGTCTCTTTTGCAAATGACACATGGAGATTTAGGTTTGGATGGCGCAATGTCTGGATCTTCTCTAGATGACGCATGGTTTCTCCCTTTTGTTGTTGGCTTCTTATTCTTCTTCTCCTTCCCTTTCTTCTTCTTCTCAATTACTTGGTTTTTAGTGTTACTAGCTTGACCAAGTGAAGAGGAAGAAGGAGAAGGAGAAGCAAACGAAGTAGAAGGTGGACGAGTGACTTCAGCATCATCTGGTTGCTAATTTGATTTCTGAGGAATTACGATGTTTTGAATGACAGAGGTCGAGAAAAGCCATACTGGTAGGCCAATTGTGACTCTTGGAAGGGACAATGTAGCCATTTGTGGAGCACCAACATCTCACCAAGAAGAGAATGGACTAGGATTCGCCACAAGGGGAAATCCTTGATTGGTGGACTTCATTTTCTCAACCTAAGACCAATGAGGGAACAATGATGTTATTATGATTAAAATAAATTTTATGACACTTTGACACAACTTTCTTTTTCAATTTTAAAGAGTAGAGAAAAAGATAAAGATGACTCTAGTCGCCTTCGATTTTTAATGAGCCTGAAGTGACAAGTGCTCAGATGGACCTTTTCTTTTAAGGAGTCTGAAAAGGAATGAAAGTGACTACTTTGGAAATCTAGACAGAAGGATTACCAAACCAATCGTAAAACTGCAAAATACTTTTTACGTACGGTAGTCAATCTTCCTAAATGTTGTGTTAAGTGGATTATGATCAATAGGGCGATAGGCATGGCTTCCTAAGGATAAAGGATATAGCCTATTGTTGTCTCCCAATATATACTCGACGATACGTGGGAACACAAGTCTATACTGGCACTTGTTGTATCAAGGAGGAGGAATCACCTAACTAGTTTCTAGGCTTTACGACGCTAGAATACATCTCTACCCTAGATTTCTAGATGTTGTGCGTTAGGTTCCAAAGCATTTTTATGTTCATTGAGGTTTATTTTATAGTTGATCTTTCTTAAGAAGTTTTCCTTTAAGGTTCACCACATGATGTAGATATACAGTTCCTAAATATGTAATCGAAGATGATAAACAGTCGTTTACTTTCTTTTTGCAATGAAAATCCTAGCTATTGAGGAAAGAGAAGTAAAATTATTTCAACATAGAGGAGAGAGCACACACTAGGATGCACTATCCTAAATCAATTTACGCATGTAATCTAAATGTAAATGCACATGCATGTATTTTTTTTTTTCAGTTTCCTTAATGTGAGGATGACAAAAAGAAAACTAAGTACAAATCTGAACTATCTTCTCTCAAAGCGACACTTTAGCAATTTCTTGTTCAAAAACAAAAGGAAGACTAAGATGACACTTTCAATTTTGACTTGAAAACAGCTTTCGACACTTCAAAGAATTGATGATTCAAATCAAATACAATAGCAAAAGTGTAATTGACTATCTAAAAGAGGAAGACTTTAGGACACTCTTTTCTTTGACTAAAAAAGACACTTTGACACTTTCAAATCAAAAGATGACTGTTCAATTAAGCTACTATTTGCAAAGGAGAATTGTAAATGATGAAAAATACATAAAACAATTCAGAATTTTTTTATCAATGGAGGTTGAATAATGCAAAGGAATAAGGTTTCAACAGTGATATACTGATCATAGACAACAAAAGTACTGAATAGAGCTGAAAACAATGAAGAAAAAACCCAAAATATGGAGGCAAAAATAGTCTCATTCAATCATCGTACCTGTAACACAGGGAAATAGGGATGCATCTCACTTGCAACACATGAAAGGTGTGATGCATCCAGGTTGCCAATGAGAGATAGTGCGATGGTCCAGGGATGAGACTAAGCTCGGTTTTCACTCACAGTTTGCAGCTGAGTTCATGGATTTAGGCTGAGCTAATGATAGGCAGTAAATACAAAGTATAGGGGTTGATCTAATGAGGTTATTTGAGCTACCACCAGGGCATTTAGGATGTTTGCATGTCAGATGTTCAGTTCATAAATTAATCCAGAGATTGACTGAAGCAACATTCATCTACTTTGCAGTTGTATAGCAAGAGCAATTCGAAGGCTAGCTGGCTTAGCTTTAGGCTCCGTCTATAGTTTATAAAGCAAACAACAGTAACTAACAATCAAACTATTTGCTCCCCAGTGGAGTTGCCATTTTGTTATTAGGAAAACTAGTGTCCATTTGGAGCTGCTAGTCCCACTAAGATGGGTAGCTATCTTAGAAACAAACAAACTAAAATTACTTGTGTTTTCCTTTATGAGAGATAGATGAGAGAGAACCAAAGAGTACCAACCTTAGTCTTTCACTTGGCTCCTTACTTGTTTCCTCCCTCATTTAATAGAGATTTGCCACTCCTTCCTCACTTGTCCTGCTTCAAAGAACACATGTAGAGTCAAATCAACATGATACCATCAAAGCATAGAGATCTATAACCATAAACAATATAGGATCAGATGTATATTAACCATACAAATGCATATAACAATACAAGATTTAGAAATTTACAAGAATATGGAGGAAAACTAAATAGCTTTATTGATAGAAGTAGTGGAAGAGAGGATTACAACCCAATGGTCTAACCTAGCGCCATGCTTCAAGCATGAAACCTCTCTTCGCCTCTTGAAAAGCTAGATCACTCAACACTATAATGTTTCAGAGGGAAACCAACAACACTTCCTTACAAAATAAAAAAATTCTAGCCTCTGGATCTCTGGGATGAGGGATCCATATATAGATATTTGCAGGTGGGTGAGTCAGCTTCTGGGATTTTGATTAGTGTCATTTCACTGATAGTTCTTGGTTCGACTTGGAGATTTCATAATCTCTTATTCATCCCTCGGCGAATTCAGAGAGGCAAGTGTCATATGAGTAGTTTCTAGAAGATTCCTTCAGTTTCCACCTAGCAAAATGCCTCTGCCATTTGTCTACTCCTGCCCATCACGCCCTACAGAAGGGATTTTTAGTATGCATCACACCCCCCGTGTGCAATAGTGAGATGCATCGCACCCTCAACATGGAGCAATCTGTATGGTCCAGTTTTGACTAGTTTTGAGCAGGTTTTCAGGGAGAACTTTTGGGAAATGATGTAATAAGCTGACCTTGTTCCTTTAGGGCATGACACAACACTTTTAGGATCTTAGAACCCCCTGGTTTATGGACACATGTGATTGGGGTTAGAGTGCCCAAATATGTCTATAACACATATGGTTTAGAGCAAAGGACTCCTCTGATGATTTCCACCCTTTTTAGTAGTCTAGATACATTGACTTATATATTATCCATTTATGCCAACACCTCCATTTAAAATTCACTAAAGACATGTAAGAGCTAGATGCAAAGGATAAGATCAATGACTTATATTCAATTTCGGACCCCTCAGGATTTTTGACATTTGATGGAGGAAGGGCGATCAAAATAAGTTGTTTTCAAAAAAAGCAAGTCATGATTAGGTAGCAATTGGTGGTTGATTTCAATACTCCCACGTGAAATATCGATGAGCATTTAGACCCCTTCCTGAAATCCAATTCTAGTTTCAAATGATAGTGCAGGGTTTAAGGTGACAACAAAGTTGTTAAAGTGGAATTTGTGCAGCTGTGTAATTGTTACACTAGATCAAAATTTCATGGAAAGGCAACAATTTATATCCAATATCAACGGGAAAACAAGACCTTTTTACCAAATTCTCCATTGAAACTTCCATATTGTATGATCTCTCTTATAGAAACATTGAATTCATTGTACATTTATCTTAGTAGAATTTTTATTTTTGAGCACTAGAATCTAAAAACATTGAATAGGCATATTCTCAGTAGTGAGACATCAAAAAAAAATTTCAATCCTGATGATGATTTGGGTTTCATAATGCAATATGTTTATCCTTATTTCGATTTTGTTCAAGATCCTCTGAATCACATTTTTCATGCAAGTTGTTCTAATAATAGGAAATTGAGCCCTACATTTACTCACGGGACAGGGTTTGAAGCAGTTCCTGTAGCGTGGGTTAATCAAGCGGGCTTCAAAGTAAATATAATAGAGAATATTACCTCGCAAAGTAAACTCATGTGTGGACTGGTCATGGAAGAAATCACAACTTGTGATCAAATTACTATTGTATTCACCTATGGGGTTCGAGTTTTACCAAATGGGGAATGAATATAGAGGCTTACCAATCTTAGCAAGAATGGATATGGAATAGTTTGTAGCCAAATTACATGTTGTTATGTTTAATTATATACTACGCCAATAAAAAAATGAGATGCCAATTGATCCCATACCAGATTTTGTAAGTGATTTGAGTGAACTTCTAATACCTGCTCGCAACCTGAGTTTTGGTGCTAGTGTACAACTAAAAAAATGCAGTTGTGAACTGGTTTGGATAGTTGATAGACATGGTCGATATTGATGTAGAAGATTCGCTTCACATAGGTGGTGACCATTAGAATGATAATAATGAGGATGTGAAAGAAACATTTGGTTCTTTCTCTCTTCTCTCTTCTCAATGCAACGAGTGATTTATTAATACCTCCTAAGGATATGATTCTGGACAAGTCAATTGGAAAAGTGGGAGAGGTAGATTCAACCTATAGTTTTCTATTGTTTACCTTTCCATTCAGTGTTCTTCACCTCCTACAACATCTGTTAAAGATAAGATTGGAGATGTAAGAAACCATATCGACCTTGGGAGAAATGCATTGAATGTACTAAGGAAAGGGTACACTAGTGATGATGAATTCGATGAACTAGAGCCCTCCATCCCTTTCCTTAGATGAAACTATGCATGGACTTGCACCACATGAAATCTCATTATAGAGTAATGGAAAATATAGAATGACTACAAAGTAGTCAACTAGAAAAGAAGGGACAAACAATATTCAGTGGAACAATTCAAGAGAATCATGTTCTAGAAGAAGACTCGAGGAGGTTTTTCTAGGAAGTTTCAAGAGTCCTTTCACAATTTAAATTTGATCAAGAAAAATCTCATCCTTTGAGACTTTTCCTCTTTGTGAATAATATTCAAGGTCAGGAGCATAGGTGGAAAATTTGTATCCCATTCCCTAGATACAAAATCATGTTTATAGATAAAGGAATATCCCAATTTGCAAATCTTTAAGAACAACTCAACAGAGCACTTGGTAGCAATTTAGTTTCTTAATCCAAAATTTTAGGATTAGAAAATCAAGCGTTCGAGGGCATGTTTCTCACATTTCTAGATCCAATATTTCAGAGATTCAATCAGCATTTGGAGGCATATAATGAGAATTCATATAAGGAGTCAAGAATATCTAGGCATGAATAAAACTTGAATGAGCTCGCAATTAAAGGTTGGAGGAAAATCAAGGATGGAATTTCCATATTTAGAGAGATTTATTTCAATAGTTTCAGGTACAGGGTCCATTTCAGATATGAGATTACAAATGTTCCTGATTTACCAAGAAAATCAAAAGTTAAGGCAAAAAGTCAACATTTACACATTTTCAAGGCATAATTGGTAGCATTAATGATGCCATCAGCAACCTCCAACCAATTCGAACTAGTTTGCAATCAATGAAAAATAATTGAATGTTATTTTTATCATTGTATTTAATTTTATTTTCTAGCAAAATGAAGAAGTATTTTAAGATTATTTTTATTATAAAACATGTATTTTTTTTAATAAGAAGGGTTGTAGAGGGTGGAGAAAAGGAGATATTTTTCTCTCTCTTGAAAAATCATGGAGTTTAAATACAAGTGATCAATACATAAGTAGAGATATTTTTTTCTCAAGGATTCATGTGTTATTAACTACTGGTGATGTTCTTCTTTCAAGTATTTATGTCTTCTTATCTAAGTTATCCATGAAATGTTTTATTTTCCCATTATTTGAATGAAGACTATATGTGCAAGATTCATCTAAGATAGATTCTTTGTTTTATTCATTTCAGATAATTTGAATGTTTTTCTTCTAAATTTAAGCATAACATTCATCCGTGAGATGCTTTATGTTTAATGGGATGTGATCCTTAATTCCTCTACCATATGCCACAAAAGATTAAAAGGTCCAAAAGTCTCACTACCTTGCCCTTGTCATAAAATTGCTCTATAACAATGATTGTTCACTTTCATCAAATAGACTCCATTGCCAATGAACCTCTCGTTTACCGTGCAACCAAAAGTTTAAAACCAATTTCTTGATTGTCATGCCTGGATTAAAAGCCTAAACTGTGATTGATTGAAAATCGAATAGAGAGATCCCTCCCTAAAGCTCGAAAGGTTAGATTTGAAATTTGCAAGTGGTTTTGTGGTTACCTCTGGGTTTCTCTCACAACCTTGAGAAATTACGGAGCGATAAAACTATCTATTTGCAACCATAACCATTTGTACCAATGGTTTCTTTTTTAAATTCATCATACCTCTCTATTCAATCCCTTAAGGAAGGTGTTGTCATTTATATAAGTTCCTTGCCATTGAATACTACAATGGTGGTTGCGCTTCTTGGATCTCTTAGAAGTGTCACTCTTCTAAATGTTTCAAATAGGTTCGGCTGATACCAATTTATTCCCAAATGTGTTCATAAAAGGGTATCTTAATGGAATCCAAATATCCATGGTCAACATGATCTATGAATTTTAATGACCTTAGTGTATATTTATAATTTTTCATAGAGATCC
>APFE031747499.1:0-10282 GCA_000404065.3 Pinus taeda
TATTTTTATTGGGATGGGTGTGTTTTGTTTTGTGATGTTTCATATTTAGGTGGGTAATTACCATTAGAATTGTGTGTAATTTGTTTTATGATGTTTTCATTCAAGTAACAAACTACTAATTAGAAATGACCTTTTTTCACAATTAAACATATGTATTAGTTCTTCCTAAGTTCTTTTTAGCTTTTACATGTTATAAAAATATTTATTGATAATGGAAACTTAAACCTGTGTGCTTGATGAAATACAAGTAAATACACCAGGAATGACTAATTTTTAAAATCACCTTCAGTTGAAAACTTTAAAAAATGATCTTGAATATTGTCTGCCAAAAACACATTGTAGTTGAAAATCATTGAGGGCTTATTACCCACAAAGAACACTGATAGAAATCCTAATATTACTTCATTGGCCCACTGATCGGTAGGGTAACCAACAAACATGTGACCATAGAGATGACTTGCCTAGACATTTCTGGGAAAATTGAAGTGGAATAAGGTGGATTGGTCTTAGGCAACTCATAATTCTTCCATAAAAATGACTCAAAGATTTGGGCTCGTTGAGGAAATGTGAGTTTTTAGTAAATCTCCAAGAGAGAATTAGTGGAAAACGGGTGCATAGGGGGTGAAGGATTGGTTTGAAGTACTTAACATATGGACTCAAGAGTAATAGCAAATAAAAATCATTATTTTGGGCAATTACAACCCTCTGACTAAGAATATATCTCAAATGACACCAAGTAACAAATTTAGGGAAGATATGGGTCTGGGGAAAAACAAATTAGGGAAGGAAAGACTCCCAAATGCCCAATTCATCACCGACATCAAGAAACTTCTAGTTTGCCCAATTGTGGATTTCATAAAGGTCGAACTCACATTGGGTTTCTGGGATTTTATACTGTGTATCTACTAGGGGAAACTCATCTAAGTTAACTATAGAAGGTAATGTAGGGCTCACATTGCCCCTTGCAACTACCCAGACAAATCTACAATAATTATGTAATAAAATATGTTATAAACATTAATGATATACTGCACAAATAATGAGTATAACATGTGATATTAAATTTGAACAAATGAAAATTGATATTATACGTTAGCTTTTAACTTTTTTGCAGTCAGACTCTGCACTCACATATCTATTTTGTGAAAAAAATCTACAAAATCCTTTAGTACGGAATGCAGGGGTTATGTTGATGGTGTTGGATTCTGTCAAATACAGGTGATCTCCTTGATGTGGATTCCCAATTAGACCTCACATCATTTGATATATGAATCTCATTCGGTTACATGGTCTGACCACCATTACGAACGATTTAAAGGTACGCCTTGGCCTCAACACATACACAATGGATCATAAATAAAACTTTGGGATAGCAAGTATGTAATCTTTGTGTGACATCAAGTGTAGAGTGTAAAGAGAGCTTCCACAAACATAAGAGAGGTGAGCATCTAATAGAGAAGTAATAGTACTATCCTAAGAGAGACACAAGGATAGAGGCTTGTTGATTAACCAGTAAATTAGTTCACAAGATAAACAATAATAATGAAAGCATAAACAACACCCATTCAACAATATCCCTATCTAAATCAATGAAATAGTTCATTATCTTTAGTATGCGTTACAATAACATATACTGCAAACATACAAAGAATAGTCTTACTACATTCACGATACATGCATGAAAGAGTGTTGGCTTAGATAGCTTCTGATAATTAATGAGAGAATCCAAGTACATTGTTACATTGGTGGAACACTAGCTCCAATAATGGAACATGAAGCTACAACTTGCTTCTCCAAAGAATTATTTTCTCTCCTATGCACCACTAGAGAAGGCAAGGCCATAAATCTAAAAATCCAATCCCTTTCCTTGAGTTATGAGGAACTATTTATAAAAAATGACAATGACTCTTGAGTTTCCTCATGACTCTTCAACTTCTATGACCTATGAGTTTCCATATAACTTTTCACATTCTAGATATAACTCTTTACATTCCACACATGTCTCTTGGACTTCATTATATTTACAAAAGACAAATTTCATATAGGATGATGGCTATTGTCGATGGTGCTATATGCTGCCAACAACTAGGGGGTCTCCTTGGTGCAAAGTCCCAATTAAACCTCACGTCGTTTGGGATAGGAGTCCCATCTGATATGTGGGCCCAGTTGCCACCATGAATTTTTTCTCTTGGCTACCAAATGAAAAGATGTTAGAGTGAGTACAAGAATGAAATGCCTAGATAATGAAACTAAGTCATCCCAAGATTAACAAATTGAAGAAAGAGGTACAAGAAAGTCACAACAACGCTAATAAGAGGTATGTCATGAGAAGGATCAATGAGCCAAAAACCAATCAGACATACATGAACAAGAACATGCCAGAGGTTAATTGCAAATTAGTTCATAATAGATCACTGACATGGCATGGAATAAGTAAGCATAGATTCGAAAGCAAACATACATACAACAACTACATACCAGCATATTAGTATATTGTAGCTCCCAGAGAAAACCTTGGATTGGTTACAAGACCAGTGCCTGGGCACATCTATATTGGTGTGTCTCAAATGATTTCAGGAAACTAGAGACATCACTTATGTTCTATAGATACACATACACATAGACACACACACACATATATAGGAGATGGATTGGTTCATTTATCCAAAGAAATAAGACATGGATTTTTGGTACTTCTTCACGGGTTCAAATCTCAGAAATAAGCATAAAAATAGTGGAGGCCGAGTGTTTCAAGGTCTTATAGCTTAACAAGATTTTGCAAAGTAGATGAGAGAGGATAAAGAGAAGGAGAAACTCATCACATAGAGCATAAGGCTTCAAACATTCTACACTTGACACATAGAGCTTGAGGCATTAAGGATTTCTATACTTATTTGAGTTACAAGCAGAAATAATGAATGAAGGAGGAGCTTAAAGCTATGATTCATGTGTTGCAAATTAAAGATATAATTTCAATAGTACACACAGGCATATTCATAAACAATGTTGAGACAAATGAATCTGTGAAACAGTTACAGGCATTTGCATTAACATATATATACTAATGAATCTGTGAGGGAGCTTGAAATATTTCCAGCAACTATAATTGCATGAATTCAAGGAAGAAGCATGAACACAAAAAATGAGTTTTACAAAGAGAACACATATTGCAATACTTGAAGGGGGAATCACCAATATTTCCTTAACATTCTAAAAAAGATATGTATTACGAAGAGATCCCGTCTGAAAATAGCATGCAGTGTTTTCTATAGAATTTCTGAACCTTTTAAAAGTCTTATGTTTCCCTATTTATATGGAGAGGGGAGCAAGAACATACATTACAGTAAAAACATCTATGGTCTAGATTCAGCTGTAGAGTCGACAAGTTGTATCAGTCATGAATGGCTCTGTGACCCAAAAATATTACAAAATTAAATGCCTCATTGGAAGGAAGGCATGTTACAGGATAAAAACAAGTAAATAACCAAACAAAAAAGTAAATGGAAGTCTCTGCGTCCATCCTGTGATCGCCTCTGCCTCAGGCTATAATTTGTCCATGATATGGCCTCCTGTTTTACTCAATCGACCTCGTCGCTTTTGCCTTTACTGCTAGGATGCCTCGTTCTGTGAAGCAGGGTTTAGGTCAACTGCAAGTGCCCTTCTTGGCAGTCTTTTGCTATGTAGAGGGATGGGGCTCCATGCCGAGCCATTAATGTTCCTGAGTCTCGTGTACTACTCCGATATTGTGCCATGATCCATTTAAGTCTTCTAGTTGCCGACCCATCTGCCCATTAAACCTCTGTACTGCACTGTCGATGCCTTGATGTAGTGGATGATATGCATTCTAGTGTAGCAGCGCAGTCTCACAGGTGTGGGATTTTTTCCTCTAAAATAAGCGAAACATGCCTTTTTTTATTTCCCCCTTAGCCTCCCTTTATTATAGCCACTCATGTGGCTTTCCTCATATGGACAGCGGCTGGAACCAAGGGCTTAGCCCTCAGGCGTTAAGGCCTTCAGACCCGTGTCTGGGAGCCTTTTCCTTTGTATTGAAAAATCCCGCATATTGGTGCTTTACAATTTTTTGCCTTAAGCTTCTTCCCTAGACACTTGCGATCGTCGATCTGTGGGATCGGGCCCACCTAAGACATTGAAATCACACTACAGGAGAGGGGGACCCTTTACCTTTTTCCTTAGTGCGGGCTGACAGTCCGGACGCGAGATCCTTATAGATCACATCGTCATAACTTATTGCATTTGGGGGGGGGGATTTTCCCTTTGTTACTTGGAATCCTGCATCCCGACGCTTTATGGCCTTTTACCTTTAGCTTTTCCCGTTAACAGTTGCGATCATCGATCTACGGGGTGACGTCATTACTGTCACGTGTCAACCTATTAGTGGTGACACGTGGTACTCGAGAATGGCCCCATTTCACCCTTGAAAATGTTGAAACTGAGTGACATGTGTCTCCGATATGGCCATGTCACCCTCCATACTGCCACATGGAGGAGAGAGAAAGGGGGTCGTCCTCCTTGGTTTGGTAGGAATTTCCTTTGTTAACGAATTTCAGCCTTTCCCAGAACTTTTACAATATACCGCAGAATCGGCACCCGCATGGTCTTGGAATGAAAACCCCGCCGATCCACCGATATTGTGGGATGTGGGATGGAAAGAGTGCAGGATTGGGCCACATGGAGTAGAGAGAAGGGGGTGACTTGCTCTTGTTTTGTTCTACATTCCCTTTGTTAAACTTTTTCTGCCTCCCTCGGCGATGCTACATTATATTGCAGAATCAATCCTCGCAAGGTCTTTTAAGTTTAGAACCCATCGATCCACTGATATGCCGAGCTGCAGGACTGTCGGGTCACTAGGATACAAGATGAGGGATTGCGGGAGTACAGGATTGTACCACATGGAGGAGAGAGAGAGGGGGTCGCTCACCTTGGTTTTTTCATGCTTTCCTTTGTTAACCTTTTGCAGCCCTCCCCTAACGATTTCACATTATATCACAAGATCGGCCCTCGCAAGTTCTGGAGTTTTTTGTGACTGCGAGACTACTGTGATAGCCATTTTGAGGGATGTGGGATTACCCTCATACTTAGCCATTTTCTAGGTTTTCGAGGCTTTCCCAGGAAATCTTCAACAAACTGTAACTTTTGATCTAGGAGTCCTTTTTTGGACTTTTATATACCTTTGGAAAGCTCTTTCTGAGCACTAGGCATTGGAGGGGTCTGATCAAGCTCTAAGATCTTTTGTGGCCTGGGAAAGTGGCTCCAAACTTCACTCCTCCTAGGTAACCTTGACCAATTGAAACCCACAATGCAGGGAGTGACAACATTGGCTCTGACCGGGGACAGTGCCTTGCTGGCAAGGTGCTAAGGACCTGCAGACTAGTAGTTTTTCCTTCCATTGGGCATGGAGTCATTCTTAAACAAATACAATTATGTGAAAAAGGAAATTTTTTATAATAAACTGAAAATTTCAAATAACAATTTCGACACTCACACCAAATATTTACAATGAGCAAGAGACAAATATCTCTAATTTTTGAAAATAAAATTTTAGGACCTGACCATTTACAGGCAGTTCCATCAGTTCACCATCCAAGTTTTCCAGCATGTATGTGTTATTTCCCCTTTCTTCTGTAATGTTGAATGGTTTTAACCATAGTGGATCAAATTTCACATGCTTGCCTTTGTCTTCTCGTCGGACATCCCACCTGAGAACTAAATCTCCTTGCTGAAGAGGTCTTTCCTTAGCCTTCTTGTCAAACAGAGATTTCATTCTTTGCTGGTAGTCTGACAATTTGGTCCTCGCTTTCTGTTCTTGTGAAGCTCCACCAATTGATTTATCCTTCAAGTCAAGGTGCTTGACTCTTCCTAGGTTTCTTGTAGAAACTTAACTACTGGTGTTGGGACTCAAAAATGTCATATTTTCATCCACATTTTTCTTCACTATTCCTTATATTTCATCATCCCATTAACCTTTTATCATATCATTTTCATAAATACATTTGGGTTTCACCTTCTTATTTTCCATTTTATTCATTTTTGTATTACAAGTGAATTTATGATTAAATATTAGAAAATATACATATTTATATATACTATATCTCAAGAATATGTGAGTTTTGTGATGTGTATGAAATATGTGAAGAATTAATTCCAAGAGACTTATCCATATCTCCTCCACCATATTAAGGAGATAATTATGCAAGCCTTTTCCTAAGGAGAAAATCATGGAGGATTTGGTTGGCATATCTTATCCAATTCCTAAGGAGAAAATCATGGAGGATTTGGTTGGCATATCTTATCCAATTCCTAAGTAGAAGATCATGGAGGATTTGGTTGGCATATCTTATCCAAGATATGTGAGAGATTTATGGAGGATTCAGAGGGATCATATTTTGTAATAATGGGAAAGTAGTTAAAAATGCTTGAGAGATTTGTGGGATCATATCTTGTAATAATGGGAAATTAGTTGAGAGTGCTTGAGAGAATGTTGGATATGTAATTATGAGAAGGTTATCTTCCTCATGTATATAAGAGAGTGCTCTTCTTCATTTGAATAATGAAGAATGAATAATGAATAATGGAAAGAATTCTTAGTTTTTCATCTTTTATTGTTATGCTTTCATGATTTGTAATTTAATTCTTGTATTATAATTTGAGATAGTTTTATTGTTGTGAGCTCACATATGTTGTTTGTCATTCAATTCTTCACATGTTGTATTGCTTTTCCTTTATGCAATTTCCTGCTTTCATAGTTAATGTTTCAATGTCTTCCTAGGTTAATTTTATTTCAGTAATTTAGATTAAACTAGTTTCACTTCAGTCCTACATATATAGTGCATTTGTCTCATAAGTCTACGGACCTCGGATTGACAAATTAAATAGTTTGGCAAGTACTACAACAGAATTAAACGAACATAGTTTCACCCAACAACTGGTATTGCTAATTGGATCGGGAAGACAACAACCTTGCTATATACTAGCTCAAAAGGTGATTTCCTAGTGGATCGTTTGGGCGTTACACGATTAGCCCATAGAGAAAACTTCAGTTGGGAGTCCCATTTCCTTTGATTTTCAGTGATGGGATTCTTTAGAACCCTCACCACCATTTTATTAGAAGACTCAACCAAGCCATTCCCTTGAGGGTAGTATGTAGTGGAGTGTCCAATAATGATATTGAATTTATGGCAGAAGTTGGTGAACTTGGCAGATTTGAAGACCTATGCATTATCAGTGATGATTTTAAAAGGACACCCAAAGCGGGATAACATGTTCTCTTCCATGAATTTTATGACCACTGAGTCAGTAGCATTTCTATCTGGGATAGCCTCTACCCACTTGGTGAAATAGTCAGTGGTTGTTAAAATCCATTTGTGTTGGACACTAGATGGTGGGTTTATTTTTCCAATGAAGTCTAATCCCCACTGTCTAAAAGGCTCCTCTACATGCACAGGAATCAAGGGGAGAGGAGCAAACTTCTGTCTTTTAGCAAACAATTAGCATTTCTGGCATGACCTGACCTAAGAATAAACATCTCCAAACACCGTGGGCTAGTAAAATCCTGCCTTGAGGATTTTTTGTGATGTTTCCTTCCAACTGTAGTGTCCTCCACAGACTCCCCCATGGAAATCCTCGATCACTTCATGGGTTTCTCCCTCAACCAAACATAGAAGTAGTACCCCCACTGGGTCCTTCAAGTAGAGCAGTCCATTGGATATAATGTATTTATGTGCCTACAATCTCAGACTCTAATATTTAGATCTATCCAATCCCAATGGGCATCTTAGGAATACGAGGTAATGAATAATTTTCTTATACCTGGGCGATCCCTCATATTTTGCATAGATCTTTTGCTCATCTATTTTAATTCCGCTCTAGTGATCCTCTGGTCTGCCTTCCTTTGTGATCAGGCTTACCCCTAGAGCTTGACAATTGGATTCAGATAAAATCTTGGCCAACCCCTGGCCTTTGATGAGCTTGGCAGGCTTTATTTCTAGCTCATATTCTTGTATTTTAGCTATCCACTCGCCCCCCTTTCCTTCGCTATCTCCCTACACCAGAATTTCCTTGACTGTAGTCGTTGGGATGAACATTGTGATTCCTTATTGTAGCACATAAATACAGAATGACTTCAACGTCTTGATTAGTGCATATTCATGTTTCTCCAATATATTGTATTTCAGCTCAACAACCCTTAGGACTTGGCTAAAAAAGGCAATTGGATTCTCATAACCTTCTTTATTTTTCTGTAACAGCTCAACAACAATGGTATGGGGAAATGTGAAAGAAAATATGTAAAAAGGCACTGAATAGTTGGGGTTGACTAGCACAGGGACCTTAGCCAAAGCTTCTTTGATCCCAGTGAAAGAATTACAGGGGACAAATCTCCACTTAACTTCATTCTCCTTCTTGGGCATGTTTGTGATACCTTTGACTATCTCAGCATAGTTGGGTATGAATTGCCTTAAGAAATTTATCCTCCCCGAAAAGGCTTGGACTTATTTCTTGTTTTTGGGCAAGGGAATAAGGCCGATGGCTTTAACTTGTTGAGGACCAATCTTTACTCCCACTTGCACTACTATGTGTCCAAGCAGCTTCCCCTCACTCAAGGGCGAACTGATATTTCTTAGGATTCAGAGAGAGGCCATACCTCCTACACTTCTCAAAGGTGAGCTTTAAATGGAGGAGATGCTCTTCATCATTATTAGAAAAGACTGTGATTTCGTCTAAGTAGACTACCACAAATTTATCTTGCTTACCTACGAAAGCTATGTCCATAGCTCTCTGAAATGTGGCCCCTGCATTTATCAACCCGAGTGGCATGCGAGCGTACATGAATATTCCCTACGAGGTGGTGGAAGCAGTCTTTTTTTGGTCCTTAGGGTGGATTGCCACTTGGTTATATCCGGAGAATCCATCCATCATGGACATTCTGACTGCACCCACTACCTTCTACAATATATTATCCATCTTGGGTAGAGGGTAGTTATCTTTTAGAGACACCCTATTTAAATTCCAGAAGTCCACACATAGCCTTATCTCTCCATTCTTTTTCTAGACCGGGACCAAATTAGCCACCCACTCAGAGTATCTTAAAGGTATTATGATCTTGGCCTGCAACAACTTCCTTACCTCCTTTTTAATGGAGGGGAGTAAGAGTGGATTTATTTGTCTGAGTTTCTGTTTGCATGGCTTTATCCCACTCTTCAGAGGAATATTATACTGAATGATATTAGTATCAAATGATTTCAAATCATCATAAGACCAATCAAATACATCTTTGTAATTTTTCAATAGATCTAAATACCTATGTTTGTATTTCCAGGGGATTCCTTTGGATAGCCTCATCATTTGGGGTTCCTCCTCTGATCCGTTGTTGCAGTCTTCAACTTGATCATGCTTCTCTGGGGCCATTTGTTTGGAATTTATGTCGTCTTTATTGAAAAGTCTTCCTAGTGGAACAAGTCCATGAGGGATGATGTTCCCTTTTAGTGCAATTTTTTTTGCCCAGCCACTGTTTCTTTCCATGAAGTGGCTTCTTTTTCTTCTTTTCCTTTTTCTTGATCAATGGTGGAGTGGGCAAACTCCCTAATGACTTCTATGAATATTTTCACCTGCTCATCATCTTCGAATACCTGCAAGTGTTTGAAATTATCAGGTATTGAAGGTCTGTGTCTGAATTCTATCTCATATCTGAGGAGTGGATTATGTGGGGGCCTGAAAGTGCTTGCAGCTACAACCAGAGAGTTAGCCATCTTGTTTTATTCCCTGGGTAGAAACTGAATTTTAAAGGCCAAGGAGAAATTGTCGATTAAGTCCCACACTTCATTTCAATATGTCCTCATCCTAGGGTGTTTGGCTTGGCATTGGTCTCAGATCTTACTTACGACTAGCTCAGAGTCTCCATAGACCGACAGGCATTCAATGTTCATATTTCTTGTCATTTGTAACCCCAAGAGCAATGCTTCATACTCTACCATATTGTTGGTCGCCTCAAATTCGAGCTTGAATGAGAGGGGTATCATGATGCCTTCCATAGATACCAACAATAGTACATCTCCATTCCCATCTTTTGAGTTTCCTCCATCGAAGTATAATTTCCATCCTTCATTTTCATTTGCTCGCAGGTGCTCTAACTGCCCTGTTAGGTGTATTGATGTTTCCTCAAGGAAGGTCTCATCCTCTTCTAGGAACAGACATGAGATGCCACTATCCTTCCCATGCACTAGGGATTTTTTTGAGCCTTTAGCCTCCTTTTCTCACATCCAAAAGT
>APFE031747538.1:0-17527 GCA_000404065.3 Pinus taeda
AAAAAAAAATCATTAAAAAAATACCACGATTTTTTGGAAAAAGTCCCGATTTAATCCCGACTTTTTTGATTTAATCCCAACTTTTTCGACTGGGAAAAAATCGGGAAAAAGTCGGCCGATTTAATCGGCCAGCCAAAAAAATAAAAAAATCGGGATTTAATCCCGATTTTTTCCTGACTTTTTCCACACTGAGTGAGAGACTTGCTTATATACCAAGCAGGTGTCTCTTCATGGAGAGTTATGTCTCATTTATACATGACCCTTCAACCTAATTACTAATTAACTAATCATTATTCATGATTATTATCATTTACATTATTTTCTATATATTTATTCATAACATTGCCTTCCTCCTCAAAAAGCTTTGTCCTCAAAGCTTGTCAATGAAAAAGGTTTGATCTCTTTTTCAGGCTCGAATGTCTTCTCGTCTTGGAACAGTGATCTTCGTCAATACAAGTTGATATGATCTTCTAAGTGACAAACAAAATTGGCACACTGAGAAGGGATCAGACCATCTTAGATTAATCTTCTGTGGAATATTCTGATCACTGAAATTTCGTAATGAATTATCATCAAAGGATTGGATTGAGGTTACATCAATATTCTTTGGAACATCAGTTTGTTGTTTCTATTCTGAATGATCCCGATACGTAGCTTGGTTGAGTTGTCTACTCTCATGATTCGGATGTCGATAGGGAACCTTTTTGGTTTGACTTTCCCTTATCAGGTGTGTGGAAATTTTTTGATTTCCTTTTGGTACTACAATTTTTGAGTTAGGTACATAATCTTCATTTGGAATTTTCATCATCTGGATTATAACATGGTGTTTTTCTTCCACTGATTGATCATCTTCTTGAGTTTTGCTATTGATGAGTTCAGTATTAATTCATCTTTCTTCCACTTGGACTAAAGATTTCGACACTTCTTCCGTGATAAGTTATTGTAATTTGTTTTTCAATGATTTCTTACCATTATTAAGTTTCTTAATTTGAGTGAGTAGACTTTGATTATGGTTTTTGAGACGAAAAAGTTCTTTATTTTCTGAGTCAATTTTATTTTGGTATTCAAGCTTCTCATCTTTTAAACACTTGATTTGTTCTAATAACCTTTGGTTAAAGTTCTTTAAGCATAAACTTTCCTCTTCTTTTCCTGATAAACTTTCGTTGAATTTCTTTTCAGAATTTTTTTTTTTCTTGTTCTAGTTGGTTTTTCTAGCTTTACATTTTCTTACTTGTGTAAGTAACTTTTGATTGTGCTCCTTCAAACATGAATTTTCCTTATTTTTGTTGGATATGATTTCTTCAAGCTCTTTCTTCTTCTTTGACACTGTTTCTGGATTCTCTTGAAACATTAGTTTCGAAATATACTTAAGACCCTTTGGTAAAAGCATTATCAGTTTTGATTTTGTTGTCATGTCTTGGAATGTGACCATCTTTTTCTTGTAAGGGAACATCAAGAATTTGTTTTCTATGTTTAGAATGATTGTACCTAATTCCTTGAACCAAGGTTGACCGAAAATTATGTCAACCTCTTTGTCAAGCATAGTTATGACACAAAATTGAGATAGGTACTCATAATGATTAATCATCATTTGTAAATCATTAATTTTGTATTCTTTCCCGCCAAAAAGACCTTCTCGTTCGGCTATATTTGGTTCTAGAATTAATAGTTGATTTGCCAAATTAATATTTTTTTTTTCTCGGTAAAAGCTATTTCTATTAACTGGTAAACATGATAATATTACATGAGGGAGCGGCTGCAGGAGCCCGCACTTCGAATACTTTACAAAATTTCCCCATTACAGAAGAGCTGGGGAATCTCACCATAACTAACAGCCAATTCAACAAAACTAACAGCCAAATCAATTGGCGTTACAAACAAACTGAGAGAGAAAGAACTGAAGATAAGCATATGACCCGAGCTAAGAACCCTGGACTGAGACCCGAACAAACGCGACGGCAAGTAGAAACTCAAAACTGGGCATTGCTTCCAAAGCAGCCTCCCAAGAACCAAAAAGAGCGACCTTAAGAACCACTTGTTCATTTTTCCTCTTCCCCCTGCATCTCCTCGGCCTGCTGACACGCGTCGTCCTGGCTGAGCACTTCTTTTTCGTCCAACACGTTGCCCTCCTGAGTCATGTCGGTGGTGCCAGCGTCGGGATCTAGAATCAAATTGACACAGTCAACCAGGGGAGGAATTAGGGGAGGCGAATCAACCTGGATAATTGGTTCAGCTTCCTTCTTGGCAGCCATGGCAATTTTGGCAGAAGAACGCTCACTGCTGTGGGAGGAATTGGGGTCAATGCAGGAGATAGGAGGCACCTGGTTAATTTCCTCAGACATTAGGATGGTTATCTGGGCTGAAATCAGAGGGCGGTTCAGATTGCTCTGAAATTTAAAATGAGTGGATTGAAAGGCACTGTTTGGAATCAGATGGCGAGTGGGATTGATGGAAGGAGGGTCCTCAGGGGAGGAAGTGAGGTTAATGGTAGTGAGCAGCAGGGTGGGCTGAGGGCGAGCGGAGGGAAGTTTACTGCTACCAGGTCTTTCCCCAGAGCGAGAGCGTTTCCTTGGTCGTTTCATGGTGCTGACTATTACTGAAACCTTAACCGAACCAGTGTAGAACCCAGAATTATGCCTCAGAGAGACCGAGGGCACCGAACCGAATCGAAAAGCAGAACAAAACACAATAGAAACTCGAAACCGAGAGACAAAGCCGGTGTAGCGAATATAACAGCGAATGGACCACTTACCCCAGGCCGTCGAAGGAGTTCCAGAGCGCAGAACGCAGGTAGAGTGAAAGGGCTGCAAATTCGAGCTAGAACCAGCTCGAATTTTCCCTCCGAGGCTAGACTCCCTCTCGGCTTCACGCTCAGTTCTCATAACGAATCGAATAGCAAAATCCTTAACCAACTGCATAGTGGAATGATCAGCGGGTGTCTCCAGGTAAATAACACTCCGCAGGCTGCATTGGGCTTCGACCTCCATTAATGGCTCTGTCCTGCACCGTCCCCTATCCATTAAAACATTGCTCCCGCCTCCGTTCATTGCCTAGGTCTCCACGCTGCAGAGCAGGTGGCGGCACTGTGGGAATTAACTCTGCATGAATGCCAATTAAGGCAAGAAGATCACCCGGATCCGGGAAATTTATATTAAAATATTAATATAAATTATTTTTGAAATTTGTTTGGAAATGTATATAATAAAGTGGCGGGGATAGTTGTAAGTACAAGATCATGATAAAATTAATTTGGTATTTTATGAGGTGTGTGATTTTTTAACATTAGTTTTATTAGATATGGATGATTTGGAATGAGATATATTAGGAGGATTTTAGTTTTTTCTAAATAATTAGTTAATTTTCAAATATCATTATTATTTTTTCTTTTAAATACCAAAACACCTAAAGATTTTATAGCGCTAGTTTTATTATTTAACTATTGATTTGATGGTTTAATAATCATTTCCAAAGCCAATTCAATATATGGAACATTTCTTAAACTAGGTGATACTAATTAATAAGTATACCAGAGAAGTAGTAAGAGTATGCACTAAAATGGAGGAAATTAAAGCTTAATGGAAATAGTACAAGTTAAACTAACAAAACACATCCTCTTCAACATGGGTAATTTCTTTCCCATGTAAAAATTCACATACTTGTTATTTCATTGAAATCAAAGTATACAATTCATTATTTTAATACAACTTTTGGGGCATGTTTGTCAAGAGCTAATGTCACTCTAATAGTCGAGAACAAAAAACCATGCAACATCCCAACAGTTATAACAACTTTAATTTAGAAAAATGTTGTTAGTATTCACCCTAATGCCATCAACGACTTTTTTTATGTCATTAAATGTCCAACATGCTAGAGTAAAGCTTCATCAAGTTACTGCATCGAGTTTAACCACATGTTATCAAGACAAGACCATGGGCAGTAAGAGGTCTAGAATATCAATCTTACACTTATACCTCTCATGTCAAGATTATCATGCTCTTCATGACCAATGAGATCAAATTAGGTCATTCAATGAAACTTTACCAAAAACAACAAGAGTGTCAATATCTCTTTCCATATGCTTTCATCATGTTTATCACAAGCATTACCAGCTGACTCATGTATAGGAGTTAATGAACTATCCTTCTATATGAAATCCATCATGACAAGTATCATGAGTATCATTTTCTAGAGCCAAGGTGCTAGCCTTCTTTGGGGATCAAGATATCCAACAAATAGATCATAAACGTTACCCAAACATCAAGTGCATCAATGTATCAATATTAGATAGCCTCATAGAATTCAATAAGATAAAAAAAAATTCAACACCGGGAGCATCTTTTCATCATAGGAAACATAGATCCAAGACACTTTCATATGCATGTATGAGCTACTAAATAAAGAGGCATTCTCATCATACATAAGGGCTTATCGAGCCAATAGTTGAAACACAACATACCATGCATACCTTGTGGTGTTCAAATACCTAAGCACCTACTCCTTAGACATAGGGCACTTGAAGCACACTATCACCTTTTCATCAAGTACATATTTATCTCTTTCTGGATTTGCATCTCAAAATGATCCTCAAGAAGGATCTACTCATCACATCTAATCAAGGAGGTTAGAAACATCCATCTACTCAAAAACATATGCAGGAAGTATAAGCAATAAATATAATCATTAGATCCATAAGTCTATCAAGTGAGAAGAATCATAAGTCAATAAATACTTACCTTCAATGAGAGGTGATCATCTCCTTCTTCAAGAGCCATCAATGTCCATGGTCCATATACCAATGTCGTCTTCACGTATCCAACCAGATCTGCTAGGAATTATTCCATCTAGGGCTTGAGCATCTCCACATTTACTAGTTAGGTTCCATATCTCATGAAGTTTCCATAAACCAAGCTTCCTCTTCAAACCGAGCCTCATATAATCCATCAAACCCAAATAATCAAGTTTCCTAGGGTTTTCTTCAAACCCTATAACTCTTTTAGGTCTCCACCATCCTCTTCTTGCTTCCACCAATGATGTCATCATCGGGGTGATCTCCATGGCTTTTCTTCAGCCCTACTCTAATTCCATGTTAATTTTTCTTAGGGCGACATAGCTCTTTGATATGATAGTTGCATTTCATCATAAATACATTAAGTTCACCTCATATCATCATTAAATTATTCAGATCTACACCATTATACATTGTCATATGCAATTACATAGATAGAAACAATATCATCATCAATGCAGTGAAATATAAAAGGAACAATATAAGAAAGCATGCAAACATAGAGAGACATCAAGATTGGTCCGAGACCATGGCAAACCCACTATGGGGAAGCCCTTGCAAATATTCTTCTTCTTAGATCGTCATCAAATGATGCAACAAAAGATATTACAATGATCCATAACTTTATCTATGCAGCAAAACAATATTGATATTCATGAAACAGATTTAATCATGCTAGGAATCAGAATCCTCATACTAATGGTCGTAATGTGTTGTCACAAATTGATGTCAATTATTGTATATTGTTGTCACTGTGCTGAATACTACTGAGTATTGTTGTCACTGTGTCGAATATTGTTGAGTATTTTTGTCATTGTCAATGAGCCCAATACATACGTTTGAAGCTGAAATAACAAATAAAATCTACAAATCTACAGATCTGTATAATAGTAGAGAGAAACCCAAATCTACCTGATCATTGAATCCATTTGATGCCAAGATGTCAAAACCCTAGATCTAAACTGGTCTTCCCCCATCAACATTGTCTATGAGTGACTGAAACTTCTGGGCCACTCTCACGAATACAGTATGTGAGCGACTGTGACTGCAAAGTCGCTCCGAGGAGGTCTCTGTGTGTGCGACTTTGACACTGAACTGAAAAGACCCAAATTCGCTCCCTAGTCAAGTTGTGCGAGCGACCTTGATGTCCTGGTCGCTCCAAGGACTACTTTGTGCAAGCGACTAGGTACCAGAACTTTCCGATCTACCTCTAAACCAAGAGTCGCTCCCATAAGCCTTTGTGCCAACATCCAAGGGACTATAGTTACTCCCATAAGCCTTTGTGCCAATGTCAAAGGGTCTATAGTCGCTCCCATAAGCCTCTGTGCCAGTGTCTAAGGGTCTATAGTCGCTCTCATAGGCTTGTGTGCCAACAAACAAGGACTAGAATGCCCTGTTTTGTGCCAACGACCGAGATCCAAAAGACCCTAACCCAAAGCGAACCTTTCACCTGTAATTTCGAACCCTTGAGCAAACTCCTTCCGTCGAACTTGTGCAAACCAATACAAAAGAGAAGAGAAGATATGTCCAAATGATCTTGAGGTCTCTTCCATTTATAGGCTTTCCTTAGGGGTCACTTGGGGTTAAAACTGACCCAAGAAGTTACCCATGTGGTTAGGGTCGACCCATTCCATAATACATGTATGAATAAAATAATTCATAACTTAACTTCCGCTTAACCAAATTGGGTGATCTTTAGATTGATTTTGGTCCTCTCGAAAAGAGGAATCCAATGAAATTATTAACTCAGTAATTTGAGATTTCCAAGGTGGAATTTTACCACAGTTGCACAGATTAACACTTCAACATTGTGTTCCCTATGGATATAAGTCACCTCGAGCTCAAAAAAAAATTAATTGATGAATTGTTTATTACCAAGTAGTTAGGGGAAAATTGTGTATAATACACCTTGTTACCCTTAAGAGTGTATTTACTATGCTAACCCAACTTCCCTGATATAGTTAGGGAAATGGGTTTTTTTTTTTTTACTTTTTTTTCCAGTTTCTAGAACTCAATTTAGATGTCATCATCGTACTCGTCTCAGCAAGACTTTTCCGGTGATATAAATTTTGTCCAATTTGGACTCTAGGATTACAAGTTAGGGTCTTCTAAGGTCTTATTAATTCAACTTTGTCACCTCTATTTTCCTGTGACGTGGCATGTACTAATACATTATCCTTTGTTTCACTCCCCACCATTACATGTGGGTGTATCATCCATATATAAAACATGCAAGGTCCCAACAATTATAACAACTTCAATTCATAAAAATGTTACTAGTATTCACCCTAATGGAACCAACGACTTTTTCTAATATCATTAAACGTCCAACAAGCTAGAGTAAATCTTCCTTTGATCTTTAATCAACTTCAATGTTGTGTTACTAAAGAGATGAGCATTCTTTCTCTTTACCGCTAGGGTTTTTGAGCTTTCGGCTTGATTAGGTCATGACATAAGCAGGGGGGCTCTAAGGCCCCCTCCTTTTGGGAAGTTATTACAAGCAAAGGAAGAGAACCTGAAATGTTGTTCTTCATAGGGCTCACGACATATAATGCCATCAACTCCTCAAGGAAAACCAACGTTATAGGCGCAAGCAAAAAAGCAAATGGAAATGCATCAAAGGAAGCCTCAACTTTGTTGGAAGCAACCAAGGCAAGAGACAGCCAAGTTACTGCACAAGACACTCAGAAGTCTCAAACAAAAACCAACAACAACTGCAAAGCTAATATATATATATATATAAAATCCAGTGTTGGAGATTCAGGACCCGGATGTTGCTTCTTATAGATATTTTATGTAGGAACATGACGTCATTTGTAAGTTCATGGGGATATGGCCCATGGAAAAAGAACTAAACTAGTGGATTCATAATAAATGGCGCCCAAAGGAAGAGATTCAGTTGTAGTTAGGATCTAAAGGATTCTTCACTGTTATGTTGACCTCCTAGAAGACAGGGATCATATCTTCAAAGGAGGCCTATATTTCTTGAATTTTGTTGGTCTTTACATGTGGTACTACAAGGAAAATTTCACTCCTGAAATGGAGGACTTCACCAGAGTCCCTGTTTGGGAAACACTCTACTCACTACCCACGGACTGTAGGTCACCATCGATGTTAAAAGGAATAGGAGATGAACTAGGGGAATAGATTAAAATGTCTGAGGGCACCAGAAATGGCTACTATGTCCATTATGTAAGAATATGTGTTTACATGGATGTCTCAGGGGTGCTACCGGAGGCCATCAAGTTAGTCTTTCGGGATGAAGTTTGGTTCCAGAATATAGACTATGAGCATATACCATTCTGATGCAGGAAATGCCATGAGCACAGGCATTTATTCAGAGACTCCCCCCAGAAAAAAGTGCAGCAAAAAAAGAATCAAGTGCAAAAGAAGTTAGATGAATAAGGCTACATCGAGGTTGGACCCAAAAACATCACAACAGAAAGACTCAAGGCAAATAAGGACCACTTGTTGCAAACAATGAAAACAAGTTTGAAGCCTTACAGGAAGAGCATGAGGAACCAACCTCGGATGATCATCTTGAGGAAGGAAACAAAGGCTAATCCAAAACTCAATTGTTCAGAACTATTTCCATGGGAGCACTATGAGCACTACCAGGACGAGGAGGACTAGACTCCAGAAGACATTGAAATGGAACTGGTGATGCCAGAAAACTCAGCTAAAGACCATGCCATAAAAGAAGCCCTCGAACGAGTGGACCTCAACTCAATAGCAGAGGAATGGGGAAAAGGTGGCTTGGTTACCATACCTTAGGAGCACATACAAAAAATAGAAGGAGCTTATCTATTATAAGAGGAACTAAAACAAAGTACGATTAGGAAACCCCCAGAGAATTTGGCTTTTAAGGGAATCTTAGCAAACATCACAGTGGGTCAATATAACCCCAAAGATCCCAGTCAGAAAAGAGGGAGGAAAACCATAGGCTAGCTCCTCCAAGAGCTAGGAAAAATATTACTCAATGAGGACAAGGTAAGAGCTCTCACTTTAACCCTCCATATTTCTCAATGAATTGCATCTCTTGGAACATTAGGCTTAAATGACCCAAGAAAAAGAAGGCTCCTAAAACACAGACTCACAATAGACAAACCAAACATATTACTCCTCCAGGAGTCCAAGCTTGCCATGGAGAACCTACTAACTTTGCAAAAGGATTGCTTATTACCTAGCCAACACAATACTTGGCTTTGTAGGTGGGTCATTGATTCTCTAGAAGAGCTCCCTCTATGAGTTAACTTCCTCTGTTTCAACTCGAAGTTCCATCACAACAGCCCTAAATATCACAGGCACCACTGAAACCATCTATGCAACCACCATCTACACACCCCACAAGGTGGACGAGAGGATTCAAATGTTATCTATGGTTATGAGGATTCTTGATAACATTCCTCATCCCTTCAAAATTGTAGGAGGGGACTTTAACATTGTCCTAAATCTGTCATAAAAGAAAGGAGGGCTTCATAGGCTGGACAGAGTCTTGAAAATCTTCCAAGACTCCATCAACAAAATGGGACTAATTGACATTCCGACTATGAATGGCACTTACACTTGGAACAATAGAAGAGGTGGGGACAAACATATAGCCTCAAGGCTTGATCATTTTCTGATCTCATAAACCATCTATTTAACCTCCTAGGAAACTGAAGGTCGTATTCTACCCCAAACAAGCTTGGATCATTGGCCAATATCTCTAAGGGTGCATATCACCTTTGCCCCCAAAAATCATCCCTTCCAATTTGAGGCCTTTTGGCTAGAGCACCTGGATTTCCTCAACAAACATGAAGAATTGGTGGGAGGACTCTCCACCTCAATTCCATAAAAATTTAAGACACCTAAAAATCAAAATCACAATCGGGAGCAAAGAAGTCTTTGGTAACATTTTCAAGGATAATAAGGAGTTGGAGAAAAGCATGGAAGAAACTCAACAACGAATCATCCATAATGGCATTACAGAACAAATGAAAGAGGAGGAAATGAGCCTTCACAAAAAATGGGAAGACAAAGCTCAGCAGGAGGAAAAGCTTTGGCAATAGAAGTCTCGAATCCGCTGGCTCCAATGTGGAGAATAAAACTCCTCCTTCTTCCATATCACTATGACTCAACACCAGAGGAACAACAGAATCCTTAGCCTAAAATCTAGATATGGGAGAATTTTTAACACTCATGAGGACATTTCAACCAAGCTAAACGATTTTTATAGCAAACTCTTGGCAGAGCCTCGAGCGGGAATATCCTAAGCCATCAGGGAAATCACCAGCAACATTCCATCCATCCTCAACCAAGGACACAACAAAGTGCTACCTAGGGAGGTCTTAATGCAGGAAGTGGAGGAGGCCGTAATGTTTATGCACAATGGGAAAGCTCTTGGTCGTGAAGGCTTCACCATTGATTTTTTCAAAACCTATTGGCCTTTCATAAAAGATGAAGTTCATGCCCTAGTGGAGGAATCTAGTATCAACGAAATTGTTTTGAATGCTTTGAATACCACCTTCCTCACTCTCATACTGGAGGAGGAAGGAGTTTATTCTTTGGATCGCTTCTGACCTATTACCCTATGTAATGTTATCTACAAAATCATCTCCAAGGTTTTGGCCAATAGAATCAAGATTGTTCTTCCCCTCCTTGTCTCATCCAACCAATCAAGGTATGTCAAGGGTAGACAAATATTGGACAACATTATTTTATCGCATGAAATTATTCTCTCTAAAAACCCAAAAAAAATCCTGGCATGATGATGCAATTAGATATTTCGAAAGCCTTCGATAAACTCAGCTGGAACTATATGCATGAAGTCTTACTTGCCTTTGGTTCCCACCGGGACTGCATTAACTGGATTATGGCTCTGGTCTTAGGAGCCTTCTTTTATATCCTGGTCAGTGGTTCACCCTCCAAGACTTTCTTCCCCTCCCAAGGAATCAAACAAGTATACCCATTGTCCCCCTTCCTTTTTGTCATTATGGCCGAAGGCTTGAGCAAAATCCTCAAGGTTGCCAGTATCAGTAACACGCTCACTGGCCTCAAGCTCCATAACCCTGCCCCTACCTCAACCCATCAATAATTCATTGATGACACTCTCTTGATGGGTCTCCACATGGTTAATGAAGTAGCTTCCTGCAAGCACATTCTCAACTATATCTCGAAAGCCTCTGGTACTTCCATCGACCTTGAGAAATCTAAAATTTTCTTCTTCAATACCCCCTAGCCATTCAAAGAAACATCACCAGAATTCTTTGCTTCCAAAGGTGCTCTCTTCCCTCAAAATACGTGGGTGTTCCCCTCACTGATAAATCCTATAAGAAATCTAATTTGAAGGACCTCCTCAACATTTTGCGCAAAAGACTCTCCAACTGGACCTTTCATTCCCTCAATCTAGCGAGCAAACTGGTCCCTGTAAAATCGGTCCTACAAGCCATGCCCCTATACATATTCTCAACTTTGGCTACCCCCAAGTCGGTAACCAACACCATCAGAAGCATTCAATATAATTTATTATGGAGAGGTTCTGATATCAAGAAAAAATGGGCCCTTGTAGCCACAAAACAGGTCTGCAATCCCAAGAATGTTGATGGGTTAGGTATAAGAGACCCGAAAATTCAAGGGAAAGCCTTAGGGGCTAAAACCTGGTGGAGATGGTTGGATAACCCACTCACAGCTTGGGGTCTTATTTGGAAGACGAAATATGTGCCTAACTACTTAAATGGAGATCTTATCAGGCTTGCAGGCAACATTAAATGCTCTCCAATATGGAACCAAGCCTGGAAGAATAAAGAAATCATTCAAAATCACAACTTTTAGGAAATCTGTAATGGGGAAAAGGCCCTCTTCTCGAAGGATTCCTAGCAACAATTACCAGTCTTGGAAAGGGATCAGTATGCCTCACTTAAAACGTCCATGCAAGCAAGAGGGAAGCTTCAAGTAGCTCACTATTGGAAGCCTAGCACTGGGAATGATGGGTTGAGAGATTGGTTGGACGCCCAAGACTAGGAGTCCCTGCCTGATAATCTTGACTAGAACATCTTTGCCTGAACCATTCAAGAAAGTTAAATTCAGTTCCGTCAGGGGGTGGTTAAGCTAAGATGGGGCAATAACTCAGTCAAGCTCTTCAATCTCAAAGAGGAATATGGCTATATAGGCAATCATGATCAACTTCAACAACATAAAAAATGGAAAATTTATGGGAGAGAGTTGTGGCCCAAAATCACTTTGTTTATATGGTTGGTCATGCAGGGGAAAATTCTCACCTGGGACAATTTGTGGAGGAGGTCGGTCCATCGAAATTCCCTCTTTGTGAGTCACATAAGGAAACCATTAACCATCCTTTGAATACCTGTGACTACACCAACAAGATATGGGAGTGGGTTGTCGAAGTCTTCAAAACCTCTGACAAGGATAGAGCTTCCATTCATATCACTCTAGAAAATTGGTGGTCTACCATTTCCCCCCATCCCGTGGTAAACAAAGCTTGGAAAATTCTATCCATAACTATTTGTTGGATTGTATAGAAAGAGCGCAACGCAAGAACTTTTAAGAATGAAAAAAAAGTTGGAGGAAAGCCTCCTTACCTTCATCAAGCAAGTGGTCCGCAAAACTGTAGTCATCTCCAAAATTCCTAACTTCAAGGGTCCCCCTCCAGCCCATTGATCAATGAATTATGATCCTTCTAGACTTGCATTTTCCATCTCCTACCAATGACATCTCGACAAATGTTAACCCTGAAGCTCCCAATCATTGGTTCCCCCTTAAGAAAGATATGGTGAAGATGAATTATGATGGGCTACAAAATGCAACCCTAGGGTTGCGGGTTTTAGTGGTGCTATTAGAAATGCAATTGGGAAATCATATGGATCTATGCTGGAAGCCTTGACACCGCCACTAACAATGTTGTTGAACTTCATACGTTGGAGCATGGTATTGCCATAACTAAAGAACAATGCTTCTGGCCCTTGATCGTCGAAGGCGACTTGACGTTGGCTACTCTGGTCGACCTCAAGCTCCACCGAGGTACCATCATGACCAAGGTCACAGATAATTGGAGGTTGATCAAAACACTCCATTGTATCAGCAAACACATTATCGAACTTAGTGGGATCCATTTCCAAGTCGTCGGGCGAAAGGCTAACATCTTGGCTGATAGGCTAGCTAACGAAGGTAAAATTGGCAACATCAGGTTGCACTCCCTTGCAAGGAAGGACCCGGAGGAAGGTCCTCTCTTGCAGGAGTGTGAGGTTATAAATGTCAAGGATAACATAGTATGGGACAATCTTAGTTTTGTGGAAGCTCGTCAGATCTCTCAGACTAGACTAGTATGGTTCCCCTAATTTGCTACCATGAAATCCATCGTAGACATCAATTCCAACTTTCTGCGTGAGGAAATGAAAATTTTGATTGTAATGTTGTCATCATACCACCACGTCCCTACCCTAAATCCTAATAAAATCCTTTGCTCACCCTTGATTGCTCTGTACCTAGTTCTGGTCGTATTCAATGATGCAATTATAGTTGCCTCCCTCCCTTTCCTCTCTTATGCTCGCCATTCCTATGAATACCCAGACCCCCCAGATCCTCTTCATCATTCTCTCTGCCCTTGTGCCTCTACTACCCTCTTTTCCCCATCCTCTTCTCTGAAGCCTACCTAGATTTACCTCGACTCACCCTCCCTCATCATGGCCCCTATACGCGGCTTGGCTTCTACCCCCTACCGAGAAAGAGGTAGAAGCAATGAGCACTGGAACGATCACAACATGCATCCAGGACCCACTCAAAAGCATCAACTAGGAGAGTCACACTCAACTTCAATGTTTCAGTCACTCCGGACACCCAAGAGCATATTTAAAATCTGGAGCTCCAGGCTAGAAACATACGATGCCTCACTAGCATTGAGGAGATTGACACCGAATTTGAATGGATCCTGAATCGCGGCCTCACCAGGTCTAGGGAGAACTTGTACAGCTGGACCATTGAGCTTTCTTGGCATCTCAAGATCATGCTTGGCTTACCTCTGCAAGAGAAAAGCGATAACACCAAGACTTTGGAGGCCAAGATAGATATGTTGAATGACAAATTCACCATTTACATGGATAGTGTTCATCATTGTCAATTTGTAACCAAGGATTTGCCTCACTGTGCGTTGTTGAAGCATCATATAGCCACTATGCAGGCAAGAAGTGGAGGTTTTCTAAGCATTAAACGATAAATTGGTGGTGATTCCACAACCACTAGGCCTTCGAGGACGCCCTGACCGAAAGCACCCTTGAGAAGCCAATAAGGTTAGAGGAAGAACCCTCGAATAATCAAGTTTGATGAATTGTGCTTTCTCTATGTTTTGGATACTCTTTGTGTATTGTTTGTTTCAGATATACGTCCTATTTGGGACTCACTTTATAAGGATATCCTCTGTAAAATGCAACATTATTGTTAATCCCCAAGTTGATGTAAAGGCTACAAATTTTGTAAACAATCATACCAAAAATCACTTGGATGAACATGAATTTTGTCAAACCACTGAGACCAAGTTGAAGGGAAATTTTTGTAAATTTTATAAGGACAAGAAGCAAAATATCTATAAATTTTGTAAGAGCAAGAAGCTCAGGAAACTTTCCTTCTCTCAATGATCGGGGCATGGCTCTTTTAGACCATTTGTTGAGCCCCAAACTTGCATCTTTCCTACAACTTTTTCTAGCTTCTTTCCATTCATCTAAACCTCCTAAACCATCAATATCATTGCATATTAGTTATAAAAGAGCATTTAAAGTGGTTTCTTGACTATGTCTTTGTGTTGTTGTTTGAACTAGATTTTTGCTTATGAGCTGCGGAATCTTGTCACTTTTTGCAGCCATTTTGTTAAAGTCTATATTGCAAGTGTCTTCAAGAGAATCGAGCCACATGGGCAAGTTGTAAACGACGTGGACATGGACCGAGTCCTATTGGCTCAGTCGAATTCATCAAAAGAAGCCATAGTCAAAGGTAGTCAAGCGGTGGTCAACCTAAGAGTCCTACGGTGACAGAACTCTGTTTTTCACCACGTGAAGATTTGCATGGCCGTTCCTAAATATTAGGGGACATACCAACACGTGTGGACTGCTCCATAAGCCGAACCCAACAGCCACCCTCCAAATATTTAATCTTCACGGCAGCCATAATGCTAGATTCCTGGACGTGGTTGTTCACGTGTCTCTTATCAGCGCAGATTGTAGGAAAGTAGTTATGTCATCGTTTGTTATAAATAATGCGTTCTCATACGCATATTAGTTAGCTTTTGTAATGTAATTTTGACTGTTAATGAGCCCACTGTGTCGTGAATTTATTTCTATGTTACGATTGCATTTTGAATACATGAGAAGACTCTATTTATAAGCTCAATTTGTGGTTGATAGTTGACTGCCCGAGGTTGTGTAGAGGGCCCCTGCACATGTCGAGGTTTTGTTTATTACTGTATAGTTTCATGCTTTATTTATTTACGTTCCTTATGCCATAATCATTCACGTGTATATATTGCATTGCTTATGGTATTCACGTTTTATTTATGTCCATAATTTTTCATGCTTTATATTGTTGTTAACTGATCAGTGTCTTTGTTCCAGATTACAGTAGGCAGCCCGGGAATTTGCACATAGTTTTATAATGACTAATGACATGGAATCAGTCTTGTCCTTCTGCTGATTTATTTTTCTTAGTTTTTAATTCCAGCATTGTCTTATTTATTTCAGTTTACACATTTGCTTTATTAGTTAGAATAGATATTAAACTAGCATTTGCACCTTATGTTGCAAAGGAAACGTCGTAAGGCATAGAGTGGGGAAGAATAGCATAGAGTGGGTAAGAATAGGTAATCAAATCCGTCAAAATTAAGATTAAATTGATCTATTAATTTTTCATTTACATACACTGAAATCGTATGCAGCGTGGGATAAGAATCTCAAGTTATCATTTAGATAAATTTCTATTTATTATGATTCTCTAGTCGATAATTAAGTATCGAGGCAAACACTCAATAAAGAGTACTGTCATATATAATACATATACATGATGCCATAACAAATTACCAAAACAATTCCCTCTGACCAAAATAGCCTAGAATATAATGACTGTACAATCATATTGTGATTCCATCGCAAGTATCCAATACGATTCGTCCTTTGATTAATCACGAGTTAAAATAATCTATACAAAGTAAAGAATTTCAATCACAAAAATTTCTTTATACACAACAATATGAAATAATTTATTTATAACACATATTCGATGCTTTAATAATTGCAATTATATCAATCATCTTAATTTGGTAATTATAGAAATAATTTAATTTAACACATTATTAGACATCAAATTTGGATATCATAACCCTCCATCCCCTTTGTAAGATTCTCTCACACGGCCATGCATACTGATACTAATTGGATTTAATTGCATAACGCCTCATCTACACACATCGGCTAAATATAGTAAAATCACAGGGCATGACTGTTTCATTATTTTGAGTCATCTTTCAATCATCTCAAAATTTTTGGGCATTCGCTAAAATTGCTTGTATGGTTTCTTTTTTCATCCGAGAATAAGAGATTATTGTATTAAAGTGGCCTAGTAAAAAATTTGAAAGGACCTTTGACCCTTGAATGCTCGTAAACTTTACTTCGCATAAGCCCCCAAAATAAGCCTAGACAGTTGCATCCAGTGATATAGAAAATGGAATAAGCATCAAAATAATGACGAGGATTCACAATGCCTAGAACCCTTGATATTCGATCAGTACAAAAAACTAAGCAAGAATCCTTCTTTGCAGCTCCTATAGTTTAAAATCCACACACATTACAAACCTCTTGTGTGAATTAAATTTCAACATCTTCACATGAAATACTATTGGCAACCATCACATATAACTAGATTGTCTTAGGCACCTTCATAAATTCAAAGTTATGCTGAGAAAGTTAGGTGTATTGATCATTTGATAGCAATATTTATTATCACCAAGTCAACAGCTTAAAGCACACGAATTTCACCTCCTAAAGAAATAAAGAAATAATTAAAGGAGTAGTCTAACTAAGCAGAGGAATTTCCCGGTTTCCGGGGTCGCCCGGAAAAACTTCCGGCTCTGGCAATCGGGAATTCCCTCTGCCACCCTCCACCACTTTTTCCAACTCTGCATTCCTTAGCCACCCTTCCACCCTTCCGCATTAACTCCGACTAGTATCTGTCTGACAGATCCTCCCTTCCAGATGATTCAGGGTCATGTCGCACCGCGGGCGTCTGTATCTGGTTGGCAAAATTCAAACTGAGGCTTCAACCACGCGCAGAGGCCCGATCGCGCGCCTTCAAAACTTGCAACCAAACAGAGCTCACAGATACTGCGAATTCTGCAATTTTCACATCTCACAGAGATACGCATTTTTCCTGCACAGGTCACGTTGCTAAACCAGATTATTGAAGATCGCATATGGACCTCCTGTGGGTCAACCTATTGTTGGGCCTGCTAGTTCTGTTGTTGGTACTCCCATCATGATTCCTCCTGGACATGTTCCTTATGTTTCAAGTGGACTTTTTCCAGGATCAGTAGTTCCTGGTACTCTCATGAATGTTGTGCCAGTTGCATATGCCATTCTCAGCCAACAATGCATCAATAGAAAGAATGCAATGATCCAGGTGGATATTGGTGGCCACCTGCCAAGTCCATCTGGACCCCCATCATTGTCTCTTTCAGCATTTTCAGTTTCTTTAATTATAGCACAA
>APFE031747542.1:0-21345 GCA_000404065.3 Pinus taeda
GGGGGGGGGGGGGGGGGGGATGAGCAGTGAGACTCTTGGGTGTGAAGGTACTCCTTGAAGGCATGGACTTGAATGAGTATATACCCCGGTATGTATCCTGCCTACAAGTCACGTTTGTGTCATTATTGAGCAAGGGTCATATTGAGATGGTTAAGCTCATCAAGATTTCCACCCTTTTGACAAATGGGTGAGGAGACTTAGGTGTGTGTGATGTTTACTAAGGTTGGACATGATTTCCATAGACTTGGTCGTGGTAAATTGATCTCCCCTAAGTGTTGGATGCAAGTGTTCTTCAACTTTATCAACAAGGATATAGTTGGGTTAGGATCAGTTAGTGTACATAGGGTGTGTGATCTTTACCAAGGTCATTTATGACTGCCATGGACTTGGTTGTGGTAAATCAATGTCCCCTATTTTCAGTGAGGATCATTCTTCTTCTTCTATGGATTGAGTCATCATTATTCAACTTAGATGAGATGAGACAAGATGATGCTGCAATTATCACCTTCCCTTATGTTCAGACATGTACACAGTGAAATGAGACCTATGGTGCAGCCGTAAATTCCTCCCTAGTTGAGAGGGACTGTTGAAATTGGCATCTTCGATCAAAATTTTCATTACCAAATAATGGAGAAAAGTCATAATTTTGACTTTGACAAAGTCGACCCTAAGAAGAACAAGTTGACCCCACAAGTGGAAAAGCCACCTCCAAACACAAATATAAATAAACCATCGTTAGACTTCATTTGAAGCATCTCATCATCACAATTTCGATCTAAAATCACAAAGATCTCTCGCACAGGCGAAGGACTCAAAGGAGCCTTTCTTTTTTGCATCGAACAACCTATCTTCTTTTATTTGACCAATGTTGACTTGGAGGATTTGTCTTTGCTTTGACTGAGCTCTTTGACTATCTTGAGAGGCCAAATGTTCATGGAATAATTTGACTATGTTTGAATGCATATTCATCTCTTTGTTTGGTCACATTGACTAAGGTTGACCACAGGTCAACTCTCTCTCCTTTAACTATGAATTACTAGAGACTTTGACTCTATTTGACCAAGTTTTGGGTGAGGAAAGAAAGCTGAATCTTTGACTAGGAAAGTTGACCAAATACTTGACCTTGTAGTTGACTGAAATTCATATTGTTTCTCTCTATGGTGACCTCAGGCTTCCAATTTATACTTTGACCGAATTTTTGTGGAAGTTGCAGGCTAAAATTTAGCCCTTTGATTGAGTTGCAGGAGGCTGAAATTTGGCTCTTTGACCATGAATTTGACTGTAAGAAGATTGCTATTATTTCGATCTCATTTGACTAATTTTGACTTGGTTGGTTTGGGAAGGTCAAAGGTTGGCTTTGACTATTTATGGATGTACAAATTGGATTATTTATCTCAGTTGAACATTGATTAAATATCTAAGAAGAAGAAGAATTGATTCTGGGTTTTCGCTCTTGTGAGGTTTTTCCCTGGTCTTTGATTAAAATATCTGTGTCTCATTGTTCTTAGATATATTCTATTGTGCATTACTGTTTACTGTTCTATCTATAATTACTTAACTATTACTAGGGTGAATTTTTTTTAACTGTTTTAAGTAATTATGACAACATAAAATTTGAGATAAATTAACATATATTTTAGAAAGCCCAATTTATGGCATTCCCATTGGAGGTGTAGATGTTATTATGGGGATTCAATGGTTGAGAACATTAGGCACAATTGCTACAAACTATAAGGAATTATTCATGATATTTGAATTGGAAGGAATTCAATATGCACTTAAAGGGTTAAAATTTGGATCTTCTCAAGTCATCAACTCTTATAGAATGGAAAAGCTCCTAAAAATGGGTAGTATGGGAGTTGTGGTTACACTTTATTCTATGGAAGTAAAAAAAAGAAGATGAAGATATTCCAAAGGAATTAAAATGCACCTTGGAAAAGTTCATTTTCATCTCCAATAGTGATGGTGAGAAAAAAAGATAATTCTTAAAGGATGTGTCTTGATTATAAAGACAAACAAAATCACAATTAAGGATAAAATTCCCTATCCCAAATATTGATGAGATACTAGATGAGCTTTGTGGAGCTACTTATTTTACAAAGCTTGATCTTAGATCAAGATACCACCATATTAACAAAAGAAGACATTTCGAAAACAACTTTAAGAACACATGAACAACACTATGAGTTCTTGGTCATGCCTTTTGGGTCGATCAATGCTCCTTATACTTTTAAAATCCTTATGAACAAAAAATTTCAACCCCATATTAGAAAACTTGTGTGTGTGTGTGTGTGTTTTTTATGATATACTTATCTATAGAAAAACATAGGAAGACCACATTAAACATGTGGATAAAGTTCCACAAATTCTTGGAAATAATTTATTATATGTAAAAGATCTAAATGTACTTTTGGGGTACAAGAAAAGTATTTGGGTCATATTGTTTTGAAGGATGGAGTTAAGGTGGACCCTCACAAAATCCAAGCTATTAAAAAATAGCATATTCCTAAGAATATTAGGAGCATCTACCTATCAAACTATTATTCGTTTTTAGCACTTTTAATGGAGGAAGTTGGTTTCCTTAGATTTTATTTAATTACAATCTCAATGTATTTTTGTGAGTGTAAATTCTAGAAGAAAATTAGTTAGGAAGTTTTTATAGGTGTCAATCCATTGCTAAATAATCAGATTGGTTTGTTAAAATTAGGGAATTGTTGAGATTTAGTAGTGAAAATTGTTTATGAGAGTTTTTGGTGTGTGATCTATAAAAATTATGAAATTTTGGTGTGTGATCTATGTGTGAAGAGATTTGGGTGTGTGATCTCTGTGCGAAAAAGATAGAGAAAGATTGAAAATATCCAGGAGGAGGAATGCATGTTTTCAGTGCATAATATGTAAAGAATCCCTCTTAGATTTAATGAAATTACACACAGTGTTGTTTCTTTGGATTTAATTTTGTTACTTACAAATTGTTTGTGTAGCAGAAAGATAGATTTTAATTTGCAGGTTATGGTTAAGATTGTGTCTGCTCAATTTATTGCACTTGAGTTAAGGGATTGTAGAGTGGTTTCTTATTGAAACCATCACTTACCACCCATTCCCTTATTGGGTTTTCCCACACTAGATTGACCAAATTGGGTTGCATTGATAAAAAGAGAGCCTCTTTAGAGTTGATGGTGATAATAGAACCATCGATTTCAACATCTTCCAATGGCTTAGTACCATCCGACATCAAATGATCAGTGTTGTAGTCTAACCAACATCATATTTCAGTGGAGTGATACTCATGCAAAATAGGAATCAATTATTAAATTGCCAACTTTCCTTTCCATCAATCAAATTTCCTCTCCACTAGTCGGATCATGGGTTCAAATTTGTTTAAACCAACCTAAAAGCAATTTCCAGAAGTATGTTTGATGTCCATTGTTGGTGATGCCTTGATTTCTATTGAGGATCTGTGTAGTCTATAAAAAACAAGAATTTCCTCTTTTGATTTTTGTTGGATGCTAGTTGTAATGCTTTAGAAGGGAGATACAAAGCACGCCTCTTATGAAAATGAAAAGTACGAAGGCGTTCAATTCTAAGGAAGATTAGAATTACAATATTGTTGAGGTGTATGTTTTGTGTTTTCTGAGACTGATTTGCAAAAGGATATCGCGCATGAAGTTGATTTCTATGCACGTTGAGTTGAAGTATACAAAGCTATAAGTTTTTATGTGTGTGAAAGTGTGAGTAATCTCATGCAGGTAATTTTTTTATAGATTGTGTGAAGGCTACACCACATAAGTCTGTGTTCTATGTAATTTTGCAAAAAGAAAGAGAATTAGAATATTAAGGGTTACCTTGGTTAGTGAATTGACACATAGTTATATAGTCCAAGAGGCATTGTATTGGTATTAGATCACATTTTTACTCTCATAAACGGCAGAAAGATGGGGCCAAGGAAGGCATGTAGCAAACATAGCTATGCAAGAAGAGATGAGGCGTATTCAAGAGAGCTTAGAGGCAATAGAATTTGCCTAAAAAATTGTAGTTGACACAGGGGAATTCTGTGAAGAAGATGTAGAAGCTTATGATGAAGAAATAAAACAAGAGAAATTGTTGAAGATGATGCCCAAGATGAGTGCTAGACCAAAGTTGGAGGTGCCTATATATGAAGGGAATTTGAATGTTGAAGAGTTGATAGACTGGATAAATGCTATGGACAAATATTTCAACTATGAAAACATGGATGAAGATAAAAGAGTAAAGTAAGCAATGACAAGACTAAAAGGTCATGCAATCCTACAATGGGATGAAGTGCAGGCATATAGGAAGAGGAGGTGCAAGCCTAAAATCAAGAGTTGGGACAGAATGGTTGCCAAATTTAAAGGTAAGTTTATGCCCAAGGATTATTAGTTAACTCTTTTTAAGAATATGAAAAATCTCAGGCATAAGACTATGTTAGTGAAGTATGTTGAGGAGTTTTTCAAAATAAACATTAGATCTAGCCATGTTGAGAAGGATGCTAAAAACGTTGTGAGATACATTAATGGGTTAAGATATGAAATTCAGGATGAGAGAAACATCTTGTCCTTGATAATAGTAGAAGATGCATATCAAGTTGCTTTGAAAGAAAAAGAGAAGAGAGCTAGAAAGCAGAGTCAGAAAAGTAGAGGAAGAAGTCTTGTAAGAGGAAGAGGATAATAGAGTGGTAGAGGAATATTTCAGTTGTCAAGAGAGGAAGGTGGAAGTTCAAGCATCCAATCACCAAGAGGAGGTGAATGTAGAGGAATATATTTTTCAAGTGGTAGAGGCAGAGGTAGAGACTATTAGCCAAAATGTCACAAATGTGGAAAATTGGGACAAACATAATGGGATTATCATAATCTAATCTTGTTAGTCAGTGAAGTTCACATGTGGCAGAGGAAAAATAAGAATGTTTGATTTCATTTGCAACAAAAGAAACCCCTAAAGCAAGAGAATCATTATCAATGAAGAGAGTTTTGGTCAAATCAAAGAAGGAGGCTAAGGAGCCAACACATAGGAAATGTCTATTCTTAACTATATGCAAATCCAAGGGTAAGTGTTGCAAAGTTGTGTTTGATAGTGGCAACATAGACAATATAGTTTCATTGAAATGGTAGAAAGATTATATTTGAAAAGAATAACATACTTTACACCTTACAAAGTATCACAGCTACAGAAAGGTAATCAAGTATTGGTTAACAAACAATGCAAGGTGGAATTTCAAATTGGCAGGTAGAAATATGAAATGCTACGTGACATAATGCCCCGTATGTTTGTCATATTTTGTTGGGGAGGCCATGGTAATATGATAGAAAGGATATTCATGATGGTAGGAGAACCACTTACACACTGGACAAAGATGGTCAAAGGCATACATTGTTACCTTTGCAAGATGAAGAAGCCAAGGAATAAGTTTGTCCTAATGTGTATCTAATGAGTGGTAAGGAGATACTGCAAGAGGTTAAGAAATAAGAGGTACACTTTGCATTTATTGCTAAACCTAAGGTAACATTTACTAGCACAAAATTTTGATGATTTGCCTACATAAATCAAAGCTATGCTGGATGACTTTGTTGATATAATTGTTGATGATTTTCCAAGTAACTTACCTCCCATAAGAAGTATTAGTCATCATATAGACTCAATCCTAGTTAAAATTCTTGCAAATAAAGCAACATCTAAAATGACTCCACTAGAGAATGAAGGAGGCAAAGAAAATGTGCAATAGTTGTTGGACAAGGGTATCATTAGAGAGAGTTTGATTCCATATGTTGTTTTTATAGTGATCAACCAAAAGAAATATGGAGGATGGTGGATGTGTACCGATTCCATGGCCATCAACAGAATTACAATCAAGTATAGATTTCCACTTCCACACATTGATGCTTTATCATATTATTTGAGTGATGCCAAATATTTCTCAAAGATTGATATAAATAGTGGATACAATTAGATCAGGATTAGGGAAGGAGATGAATGGAAGACAACCTTTAAAACAAATAATGGATTGTATGAATGGTTAGTGATGCCTTTTGGGCTCACAAATGCCTCTAGCACATTCATGAGACTCATGAATGAGGTTCTAAATGAATTTAATGGTATATTTGTCATTGTCTATTTGGATGATATTTCGTATATAGTCAGACTAGAGAGGAACATTTGAGACATCTTAGAATGGTCTTAAATACACTACAAAAGGAAAAAATTTTGATGGCTTGATTATGGATCCGAAAAAAGTTAAAGCAATTCTAAATTGACCTATTCCAAAGAATGCTTTCAAGGTAAGACGCTTTCATGGCTTAACACATTTGTATAGGAAGTTTATTAAAAATTTTAGTAGTATTTTTTGTCCTATTATAGAATATGTTAAGGATATAAATCAACCATTTAAATGGACAATAGAATGTGATAGAAATTTCAGATTGTTGAAGCAAATGATTACAAAACAACTTGTCTTAAACATGTTAGATTTCATTTTTTTTTCCAAGTAGAGACTGATGCAAGTTGGACTACTATTAGAGTTGTCTAAAGACAATAAGGATTATAATGCACATTTTAAACCTTGGTATCCAGATAGAACTTCACCTTAGTCGATGCCAACTCCATGGCCCTATCCTCCCCAAAATTCCATTCCTCTTTTTCAGTCATATCAACACCAACCTCCTTAATGGGGTAATCTATATATAGGATGGAGGCTTCAAGAAACCTAGCCACCTTTCTTACCTACTCCTTCTTAGCCACAATTACCCCAAAATAATCCTCCAAAACAACCTCAGATGCCTACTCAACCAAACCTGAATCTTAATAACAAGTAGGCTCAACCAATCTATAGTGGAGAAATCTCTTTTACAACTTATGTTGTAGAAATTCAAGAAATCAACCTTAGGTCTAAGAAGTTTTTTATGAATTCTCACCCACATTCCCAAACAAAAAATCTAGAAGGAGAGAAGGAATATCCTATACCCCAAGTCAACAAACCTCCCTATACTAAAACATTGACCACTAATGAAGCACACACCCCATAAGAAGCTAAACTTCTTGGAAAATTGTGTGTTGAGATTCCCCTTCTGCAAGCAATTAATTATGTTCCTATATACAACAAATTCATCAAACAAGAATGTCTTAGATGAGTCAAGGAGGAAAAGAGATGCCTCTACTATCAATGTCAAATGATAGCTCGCTGATTTTATGCTTGGGAAGGTCATCATCCCAAAGTATTTAGATCCTAGAAGTCTAATAGTAGATGCTCACATTAATGATATTGTAGTTCCTAACACTCTCATTGACTTAGGAGATGCAATAAATGTCATGACCAAGGAGACTATGTGTTAGCACATACAAGTTTTTCCTTGAGCCCTGGTTAATTTGACAATTTTTCTGGGGTAAGCGTTGCCTTTTGATTTGGCAGCACCTTTAGTTTGGATATTTCAGGCATTCACATGGAAATTCAGGAAATTAGGTTGTGTTCCTTGATGAACCAACATGATTTAGGAACTTCCACAATTCACCCTACTCACACTTGTGAATTTCTAGAAGCAAAATAAATCTACAACTAGAAATGCAAAAAGTTATCAAACTGCCAACTTCCTCCTTTATTTGTGTGCAAAGGGTGGCATTTCTAGGAAATCCAGAGGATAAGTTTTATTCACAATCCAAAAAATTGAGTAAGACAAGGGCCATTTTTCAAACTAATTTATGGTTTGAAAGATATGGACAAATGTTTAAGGCAAATCTGCCCAAATTGACAAAATTTTGTTTTTAAGACTATTTTTTTGTAAAAGGCAGTAACTTTGGGTGCAATTTTCAAACAAATAGAAATGAATTTTTGAAAACAAAAAGAGGTTATTGTCGTTAATAGACTCATTTGAAAAAACATCCATTAGTTTTTACACAACTATCACTGTTTTGGAGATACAAAGGGATTATTGGACCCTATTTTTCAGGAACTCGCTAGATTTATTTTTCTTAAAAATGGCACCTCATAATTTCAACTTGGGGATCCAGAATTTGAAAAGTTATGAGAAAAATCAACAATCAAAGCAAATATCTAGATTTTGAGGCAATAGTTGAGGGGAAACTTAAATTTTAAGGCATGAAATCAATAGTCTAGGGGTAAAATTGAGGAGTAGATGCCGGATCACTCATTTCTAGGGATAATTTATAGTAGACAACTTCAATGTTTCATAATTAGATCCATATATCAAGGAACCAATTTCAGCTTTAATCTAGAAAGCTTGGATAATTGAGGCTTTGGAAGCTTGTTTTAGCCTTTGTTTTAGTTTAATTTGTTATTTGATTTTGTTGACATTGGGAGAAACTGTTTTAATTTTTCTTGTTTATTTTATGCAAAAAACATTTTAATTTAAAATAGGCCTTTGTAATTTGCCTTTAAATTCCAGGAATTGTTATAGATAGGGGTTCGATTCTAAGAAAAGATTGGATGCATTTTGTAATGCTTTGATATTAATATAATATTTTCAGGCAGAGGTACCAAAACAAGTGTTTCATAGATTCATGTGTTAAACTATTGTAGTCAATCTCTTTATGCTTGTTTCTCCTTCTTTTGTTATCATTGAATGTTTTTCTTCTTTATTTGAATAAGCAATTTATAAGTTTGGAACTCATTTTGTGATTCTCTGTACACTTTATATTAAAATATTCATCTCTTAAGTCTGAAAAAAGTTATCAAAGAATTCATCATATCAGATGCTCTGTTTTACTTTATGTGTTTTCTCCTTCAACTATTCATGCTTTAAAGATTACATGTCAAGTAATTAGTTGGCTATCTCACCTTTGAGTTTAATTATTTTGCAACTAGTTCTGGAAACCTAAAGTTGATATCCTTCATGACTCCATGCCCAATGGATTTTCTCTCTATCCAACCACTCCATTAAAACCTTACCCTACCGAAGATCTGACCATTGTTTGAACACATGAACAACTGTTGAAGTAACATTGGGTAGCTGATTCATATAGTGAGCCCCCTTTCACTGTAAGGGCATAATTTTAGTCCAAGATTGGTTCAATGTTACATATGGGTTTTCCTCTCACAACCAGGGAAAATTACAGAGTGATAATATTTTGGCATTGTTGTTGGGGAGGCGATGACTTCAAATAAATTATCCTAAAGTACGAAAAAGTTTCAAAATTGATTGTTGATGGTGAAAACAAATCAGAAACACGAAAGAAGTTGTACATATTTCACCTGATGACTCCATTGTCATCAAGATCTAGATTTCAAAGCATTCATGGTGACTCCTGTTAAACACACATGGGCAACAAGAATAATATGAAGGATAAAACATGAGAATGCATTTTTATTAACAAATGATTTACATTTATAGTACATGTTGTGACCGTTGGGTTTCACATCCCAAGGTCTCTTAGACTCCTTTTGTCTATTCCTCTTCCACACTAACCCATTGAGGATTAGGTGTCCAACATCCCCCCCCTTAATCTGAAGGGTTATGTATGAGTCCAAGAAGAGAGCTATAATACAAAATGTGCAAAAATGCATTGCAGCACTAGGCTGAATGTGCTCTCTGAAATGTTGGTATAAAAGGCGGTGGTTTAAGGATGACCACCAACACTGGAATGCTTAGTGCAGTTCCCAGAACTCTTCCAAAACTGGCAAGAAGCTGAAGTCTTCTGCTATAGGAAGTGATCCTATTGTTTTGAAGAGGGAAACCTTCAACCATGAAAGGGAGGTCTCACCCCGCATAAAAGGGAGAACTTCAACCTGAAAAGGGAAGTCTCAACCTGTGATGGTTTAAGGATGACCAACAACTTTGGAATGCTTAATGCAATCCCTGGAACTCTTCCAAAACTAGCAAGAAGCTGGAGTCTTCTGCTAGAGGAAGTGTTCTCAATTTTGTTCCTGGAATTCTTCCGAAACTGGCAAGAATCTAAAGTCTTCTGCTAGAGGAAGTGTCCCAGATTACCAACTGAAGGCATGCTCAGGGGAATCTTTGTCTCTGGCTACAACTCTGAAACTGGTGTGGCAAGTTGTGGCTCAAAATTGCTTGATGTGACTTTGAAGCTTGTAGATGACCATCATTTCCCCCCTTATCAGATACAACGTGAGATGATGGAGAAAACTCAACTGCAAGACTGTTCAATACTCTATAACAAGTTCTGACATGTGATTGGAATATCTTATTGGCTGTTGATGCCCATTGCCAAGAAGCGATCCATCCAAGATGAATCTTTGTTCTTGCAGGAGGCTTGTTTCTGAAGCATTTGTGTGAAGAATGGGTGGTTTTATGACAATGATTACATGGATGAAGATCAAAACAATGATCTTTCAAATGGCCAACTCGGTCATAGTGTTGGCATTTCACAATTTGTTGTTGTTGTTGTGGATGAGGGGCAAAATCTGGAACAACTGGAGGTGAGCTGTCATGAGGAGCAGGTGAACTGTCATGAATGAATCCATCACTTTGAAACTGAATGGGCTTTGAGTAGTTTGGAATATGAAAGGACAAGTCCTTGTCATATCCAAGACCAGTTTTGTGCTTGTTGTGGACAAGTTGTTCCCAAGGTCTGATGATGGGTTTGGGAAGTGCAGATTGAATTTCTGCTTTTGCACGCAAATCTGTTATTGTATTAGGCACTGAATCTGAATTTGCAACATTATTGTCTTGCTATTTATGGGAGTCTGTTTCAATCTTTTGAACAGAAACAGGTTCAAAATGATGACTCCACTGCTGTAATTCTTCCTACTATAGTTCAGATTCAAGCTGCGAAAATTCAATCTGTTCTTGTGCATATTGTAGACATGTCTAAATTTCTGAGAGAGAGCCTTTGTTGATTTGGAATGTTTCATCAACAGTAGATTGTCTAAGAGTTTTCATGAACTCTAATACTTTAGTAATTGTAGCCATTTTTCTCAACACTTAGAAATGCACCACTAGAAGCTTGTTTTAGTATGAGTTGAGGTGAAAATGTACCATAAATAATCACAATGCTTGCGACAAAATTCTAATATATCTTCATAAACATGTTAAGCATTAGAGACCCATCATTCCAAGGTGCATGTATAACCAACATCAGCTTCAAAGGCTCAACGTAGCACTCAACCATCAACACAATTCAATAACAATACTATACCAATCCAAAAGACATGATTTCAATGTATAGCCTTCAACGCTATATGTGAAGAGCACCTTCAATGAACATGTAAGGAGTGGAGACACACTAACCATATAACCAGCGCATGAACTACTGTATATTCACGCTATCCAATCATATAATACAACATATAGGAAGCATATATTCTCTTCACATGAACTTTTTTTTGTCACCAGTCAGCTTCAATGTACATAGAACACAAACCAATATATCTCTGTCAAAATGCAAGGATGAATATGGACTAGAACTCTTCCATTATAAAATTCTTCCCTGCTTCACTAGTCAGTAAACTTCTCAATGGAATAGGAAAGTTCTCGAAGCTGCTTTGATTGCCAACTTTGTTTAAAGCGTTCGCTACATGCTCCAAGTGTTTAAGTGAATTACTGCGAGAAGAGAAATCGACCCACATAGTAGAAGCACTTTTGCAGAGATCCAATTTTGTTTGATTGGAGAGTCACCATGAAGTTGGCAGGATTCTATACTATTCAACAAAATGGGTGATATATTTGAGAATGAAAATGAGACCACACTCACCATTGACGAGTACATATAGAGCGTGGACGCCCAAGGATTAGAAGCCGATTTGGGGAAAGAATGCACATATCCAAAGGGGTATATGAACAGACATGCTGTTTTCTCAGGCCTGACATGCGTCCCCCTAGGCAATGCTGGCGTATGTACAACCTGCTCTTTAACTTGTCACGAAGGCCATGCAGTGGTAGAGTTGTTGACGAGAAGGCGATTTAGATGTGACCGTGGGAATTCAAAGTTTGGCAGTATCTCCTGTAAGCTTATTCCAGACAAAGATTATGAAAATCATAACAATTCTTACAATCAAAACTACAAGGGCTTGTACTGTACTTGTCACCGACCATATCCTGACCTTAATGGGGAAACCCACGCTCAGCTCATGGAATGGCTCTACGGTCTTTGGCAAATGGTTATTTTGCAACTTAAACCATCACAGTTCCAATGCATAGGAGTTTAGTCAATGCCAAAACAACAAAGCTACATACCAACAACGTTCCAACAACGTGATACCAACAGCCTTCCAACACCGAACTTATAGTGGTCCTTCACGCAACACTAATTTTCTTCAACGGATATGCCAACTCAATAACTGGAGCAACATTCAAGATGCAAGATCCCCTGATGCCCGAATTGACATTTATCTACCATTCTTCATCTCCACCGCGGGAATCGATCTCGAGTGCTTTCTCTCTCTGGTCTCCATGTTCGTCACAGAGAAAACCATGCAGAGAGGTTAGTGATATAGGTTCGCGTGTTTGTTTGTAATGGTAGAGGAAATAATTCACAACAATGGCATGTAAATTGCTGCTGGATGTGGTTCGACTTAAATTTGTGCGCATGATTGGTGCCCTTCCACACAGGAACGAACTATCATGCAGATGGCTCTTGGGGCCACGCAACAAGAGAACGTTCAGCGGATTGGGGTAGCGATCAATCAAATATATGCTGCGATAGTTCTAGTTTCAACGGAGATGGCTTCACGCAGATAGGATTATGAATGGATTATGAAATGGCTTCAATGGAGCAGGAGAGCATTTGAGTTTGCTGTCCAGGTGAGGAAGACAGGCAAGATCAACAACGGAAAACCATGCAGCCAACCATCCCGCAACGCAGTAATGGTTTATGAATTTAGGCAGCAAGAACATAGTGGATAGACTGCACAGTAGGGACGCAGAGAGGCAGTGTTTGCAGCAGGTCTCTTGACAGAGGGCACAAACAATATCAAAAAAGTATATGACACTGCCTGGGGCAGGCTATAAGAAGGTGCAGTGACATGTGAATGATTAATAGCAAGATTTAGTGGGGCAGAGAGCCCAATTTAGGTCCCGCATTCTAACAGTTGCAGATTTCAGAGAGTCTAGATAACGCTGAGGTTTAGAAACAAACTCATAGAAAATGACCACAAAAAATTAGTGGCTCAAATTGGAGTAGGACCAGCAATCGCCTGCTCTGATACCATGTTAAACACACATGGGCAACAAGAATAATCTGAAGGATAAAACATGAGAATGCATTTTTATTAACAAATGATTTACATTTATAGAACATGTTGTGACCGTTGGGTTTCACATCCCAAGGTCTCTTGGACTCCTTTTGTTTATTTGGCTTCCACACTAACCCATTGAGGATTAGGTGTCCAACAACTCCACTGTCTGAAGCATCAATAGCCTAAAGAGTATCATTGACGACTCCACTGGCCGAAGATGGATACCATAGAAGGTTGCAGATCTGTAAGGTATGCTCCTATGAATCATTCACACATTTCTGGTTCTCCAGATCATCTACCTCGTATAGATTGGAAAACATATTTGCCAAGATTTAAAGACATAGAAGGAGATGATCTTGCTTTCCATTTGATCAAATTTCATATACATACACATAAGATAGGGATTAAATCGCATGAAGATTGTCTCATGAGATTTTTCATGGATACTCTAGAAGGAAAGGTGAGATCATGGTATGAAAAGTTACCAGCTGCTAATTTATCCTCTTTATAAGATTTTCATACACCATTCTATGAAAACTACAAAGGACATTACCCATCTTTTTCACTGTTTGGAAATTGTTGTGAATGTTTTGAAAATTTTATTCAACACATTGAAAATGAATTTGGTGATGAATAAATCAAAGAAGCATTGTATGCAAATTATTTTTAACCAGAAAAAGATATATTAGATGATAACAGTGATGATGTGAAAGAACATTCTCAATAATAATAATAATTTCTCCCTTGATTATAGATATTAGATATTTTAAAGGAATAAAAGAATGATATGGTAAGTTTATCGGACTTCAAAACACTTCAATTTTTTCCTGAGTCACTTATTCAAGAAAATAATGAGTTTACATTGGATGAAAAGTTAGTGCCTACACTTCGCAGCTGGAATTTAAAGCTCGAGGAAAATAGTGAAAAAGAAAGTGTTGTATTAGATCCTTTTAAAAATGAAGATGTTATTATAGAATATATATACCTATTGAAATAACAAATTCAAAATCGTTTGATAGTCAAAAGGATATTCCTCATATACAAAAGGTAGCTATTGTATTTGAAGATTTTCAAGGATGAACAAATCTTTTTCCAGATAAAGATGAGACAAATGATAAGCAGATTTATGTTTTTCCTTTTGAAAATGATAATGAGGTTTATAGTGAATTTGAAGACATAGAATAAGGGACAGTAAAGGGTGAAGCTTGTCTTTTTCCCTTTTCTCATCAACACGTACACATTCATATTCTTCAAGATCCTTTTGCATTCCTATTGGAAACATCAGAGAAATAGAATTCTGCAGCATTTTTGGAATCATTTAGTGGATTTTGTTTTTCAGAATGGAGGAGAATTGAATTTGGATTCAGATTTCATGTTAAGTTGCCATTTTTCAAAATTTTTCCTGCTTTCTCATGGAGAGGGTAAATCGAAATCAGTCATGTATCCATTTGATTTCATCGTTGCATTGGGGATTTGAGATCACTTGATTTAGGAATTGTTCTCAGCTAATAGCAATAGGAAATAGTGATAGTGCACACAGAATAAGCTCTCTTTTCCTGACCATTTTCTTAGTTGGTAGTGTGTAAATCTTTAGCTGTCAGTTTCCAGTTGGTTATGAGTTTGTAGTTAGTTTTGGTTTGAATATTTAGTTTCTTCCAATTTTCAATTGATATTTCAGTTGTGGGGTTAGCTTCAGCAAAATGGTCACAAGTCTTAGGTTTAAACTCAGTTGGAGAAAGGCTAATGATCGTAGAAAATGTTTGGGAATAGAACAACATACTAGGCACTTGGTATACGGGTTCTTTGCTGCCTCATAGGGAGGATAACATTCCCATTAGAGCCATATGTTAGCACATACAAGTTTTTCCTTGAGCCCTGGCTATTTTAACAAATTTTCTAGGATAACATTCCCATTAGAGCTATATGTCAGCACATACAAGTTTTTCCTTGAGCTCTGGCTATTTTAACAAATTTTCTAGGGTAAGCGTTGCTTTTTAATTTGGCAATGCCTTTGGTCCGCATATTTTATGCATTCACATGAAAATTTGGCAACCTAGGTTGTGTTCCTTGATGACCCAGCATGCTTCAGGATCCCTTGTAATTCACCCAACTCACACGTGTGAATTTCTAGAAGCAAAAGAAATCTACAACTAGAAATGCAGAAATTTCTGAAGTTACCAACTTCCTCCTTGATTTGTATGCAGTGGGTGGCGTTTCCAGAAAATCTGGAGCATAGGTTTTATTCACAATCTAGCAAATTGAGTAAGACATAGGTCATTTTTCAAACTAAGCTACTATTTGAAAGATATGGACAAAATGTTTAAGGAAAATCTGCCCAAATTGAAAAATTTCTGTTTTTAAGACTATTTTTTTTCGGTAAAAGTCAATAACTTTGGACACGATTTCAGAACAACTAGAAATGAATTTTTAAAAACTAAAAGACACTAAAAGACTGTTTTGCTGGGAACAGGCTCATTTAATAAAACCTCTCACAATTTTTACACAACTATCGCGGTTTAGGATATACAATGGGATCATTGGACCCTATTTTTTTAAGAATTCACTAGATTTATTTAAAAAAAATTGCCATCTCATCATTTCGACTTCATGAACCACCTCATAATTTTGACTTGGGGATGCAAACTTTGGAAACTTATGAGAAAAATCAGCAGTCAAAGCAAATCTCCAGATTTTGAGGAAAAAATTGAGGGGCAACTTAGATTTTAATGCATGAAATCAACAATCTAGGGATTGAATTGAGGAGTAGATGTCGGGCCATTGATTTCTAAGGATAATTTCTAGCAGGAAACTTCAACATTTGGCAATTAGATCCATATATCAAGGAACCAATTTTAGCTTTAATATATAAACCTTCAATATTCGAGGCTTTGCCAACTTGTTTTAGCTTTTGTTTTATTTTAAATTATTATTTGATTTTGTTGACAGTTGGGAAAATATTTTTATTTTTTTATTTATTTTATGAAAAAAAAACATTTTTCATTTAAAATCAGCCTTTGTAATTTGCCTTTAAATCCTAGGAATTGTAATAGATAGGGGTTGGATTCTAAGCAAAGATTGGGTGCATTTTGTAATACTTTGATATTAATATAAGATTTTCTGGCGGAGGTACCATAACAATTGTTTTAGATATTCATGTGTTCAACTATTGCAGCCAGTCTCTTAGTGTTTGTTTCTGCTTCTTTTGTTATCATTGAATGCTTGTGTTCTTTATTTGAATAAGCAAGTTATAAGTCTGCAACTCATCGTGTGATGCTCTATACCTTTTATATTCAAATATTCATACCTTCAATCTAAAAAAGTTATCACAAAATTCATCATATTAGATGCTTTGTTTTACTTTACGTGTTTTCTCCTTCAACTATTCATGCTTTAAAGATTACATGTCAAGTAATTATCTTGCTATCTAGCCTTTTACTTGAATTGTTTTGCAACAAGTTCTGGAAACCAGAAGTTGATATCCCTTATGACTCCATGCGCAATGGATTTTCTCTCTGTTTAACCATTCCGTTAAAACCTTACCCTATTGAAGATCTGGCCACACTTTGAATACATGAACACACGTCGAAGTGACATTAGGTAACTGATTCATAAAGAAAGCCCTCCTCTAACAGTAAGGGCCAACTTCCAATCCATGATTCGTTCAATGTTAGCTCCGAGCTTTCCTTTCACTACCAGGGAAAATTACAGTGATAATACTATGCTTAAGATTAATCTCCAAGGATCTCTAAGGAAGACCACCATAATGCTACAACTCAATAGATCCACTGTAAGGAATCATTGAGGATATCATGGTCTTTATTGATTCTTGGGAATATCTCACATATTTCCTTGTTCTTTAGCCAAAAATCGGGTTTAATGGATACCCTCTTATCTTAGGAAGACCTTGGTTGGTCATTATTGATGCCTACAACAACTATAGGGATGGAAATATGCCAATCACAAATGGATGGTATAAAAAGAAAATTGTATTATATTCCCCTACGCAACCTCTCATTGAGCATGATTTTTCTATTTGGGTGGAAGAAGAAGAAGAAGATTACATTTATGTAGCATCATCCTACACTATATATACATTAGAAACCACCATTGGCAACACATAATTAGATGAAGATAATTTATTTGACAAATTTCTGCAAAATAAATATCCTACTACCATGAATATTGATGGGTAGAAAGAAGAATCTATAGGATAGCCTGGTTGTTCTCGAGATAATTCATGGGCATATTTGATATCTAATGGGTCTAACAAAATAATGCAAAACCATAGAAATCATCCCTTCTAAAACTCTAAAAATCAGATCCTTTATTTTAGTTGATTAAGAGGATAAGCTGCTTACCATTTTGAAGCAAAATATTGTTGCCTTTGGATGGGATTATAAGGAAATGAAGGAAATCCATAATTTTGTATGCACACATCATATATACATAAAAGAGGACCAAAAAACTATTTGTTAGCCACAAAGGCGAATGAACCTTGCACTAAAAGACATTGTAAAAGAAGAATTGCAGAAACTATTAGATGTGGGATTCATCTAACCAATTTGGGTGTCTCCCTTAGTTATTGTTCCTAAGAAGAATGGAAAATGGGGAGTTTGCATTGATTATAGGGAACTCAATAAATCCACCAAAAGAGATGATTTTCCCTTGCCCTTTATTGACCAAGTTTAGGATGTTCTTGCAGGGAAAAAGTTCCTTTCATTTTTGGATGGATTTAGTGGGTAGAATCATATCCAAATCAGCTCTGAAGATCATGATAAAACCACTTTCATATGCCCATGGGGAAGCTTTTCTTACACAGTTCTTCCATTTGGTTTGTGTAATGCCCTTGCTATCTTCTAGAGGGTTGTATTGAGTATTTTCTCTAACCGTGTAGATGATACAGTGTAAATATATATGGTTAATTTACACCTTATGGAAATGTTTTCCAAGAAGCTCTCTCCAACCTTTGCAAATTTTTGAAAAGGTGAATAGAGATGAATCTCTCCTTGAGCACTGAAAAGTGCCATTTCTTTTATGAATGAGGGGATTTTTTAGGGCACTTTCTCTCTAAACAAGGAATTCAAGTAGAGTCTAATAAAATAACCATCTTTAAAAAGGTTCTTGTTCCCAAAAAACATAAATATGTCAAGGGTTTTTCTAGGTCTCACTGGGAATTATAGAAGATTATGTAGAAATTAATGTGTAGATATGAAATTGCTCATGTAATTTAATAAAACACAAGAATCAAATCTACTCTACTCATATGCGGAATTCAATTCATGATCGAGAAGACAAATCATAAACACACATCAAAATTTAGCACACATACAAAAAGATTTATCTAGGGGAAAGTAACTGCTCAAAATCCCTTCCTATCTATATTACATTAATCAAAGAATATAGAAGAATTACAATGCTTGCTCAATCCTGAGCACAACCTGCAACTGTGTACTCTATCGCTCTGCATGACTAACTGACTCTGACTATCACTTAGCCAATTTTCAAGCCCTCCAAGCTTCTATTTCCTTGCGTTGTTCCTTGAGGAATTAGGCCCCTATTAATTAGGAAATTCCTCAATTGGAATTGTGCAATTGTTCTAGGGTGATCCTCTGACTGCATGCACCACCTATACACTTTGGAATAGTCTACAACTGATAGTACACTACCTTGAAATCTCCATCTCAACTGGGTAACTCAAATTATTTGCATGCATCAGTTATTTTGGGCTGATTGATTAGTTAATCGGTTGATCACTGAGCGAGTTGAAGTTACACTTCCACACTTGGACCTTCCACTAGTTCCTCTAACATTTAGAACTAGTTTAATTGACCATAACTATATTTAACTAAAATATATTTCTAGAAATTAGCAATCAATCATACTGAACTAAACTCAATCTTCCCCAACTCAAATTATCTAATTTCACTGAGTGACAAGTGCCATTTCACCTTAGTTAACTACCTCCAAGATTTATTTTGAAATAGAAATTCGAATTTTAATCTAGTTTTACTAAGGAAAAGTCAAACTGAGATTTTCTTGTTGCATTTTCAACACTCCCTCTCAGCAAGAAAGGGATTATCAGATACCCTAATCTTGCCTCTATGGAACTCAAATTTTCCTCTTGACAAAGCCTTTGTCAAAATATCTGCATCTTGTTCCTCTGTAGGAATACATTCTAACAACATAATCTGCGTCTGCACACAATCCCGTAGATGGTGATACCGAATATCTGTATGCTTGGATCGATTGTGAAATACTGGATTTTCAGAGAGTTTGATACAACTATGATTATCACAGTATATCATAGTAGGATCCATCATCTGACTAAATAGCCCAACAAGAATCTTTCTCATCCTAATTGCCTCACATGCTTCTTGAATGGAAACCATGTACTCTTCTTCTTCTAAGCTGAGTGCTACAAATATTTGCTTCTTGTTGTACCATGATACTGCTACAGACCCAATACTGAAAATTCCTCCTGATGTACTCTTCCGATCTGATGGAATCCCCACCCAATATGCATTTGTGAAGCCTTGAAGCTTCACTCCCTTTGTCCATCTGTACCATAGTCCAAACTAGGTGGTGCCTCTGAGGCACCGCAACACATGCTTTGTTATATTCCAATATAGTTTGGTTGGCCTAACCATAGCTTGACTAAGCTGGTTGAATACATAGAACATATATGGTTGTGTTCTTACTAAATACATTAGTGAACCCAAAAGCTTTTGATGAATGGTAGCCTCCACTTCCTCACATGAAGTGGCATCCTCCTTCCTCCAATTATCTGTTAGAGTAGTCTCCATGGGTTTGCTACACTCCATGCATACCTTCTTTAGTATCTCATTGACAACTCTCCTTGAGATACAACAGTTTCCCATCTCCTCTCCATACTTCCAAACTGAGGAAATAGTGCATGAGTCCCATGTCCTTTATTTCAAATTCTCTTGCAAGGTCCTCACAAGATCTGATCAAATTCTCATCACTGATTAAAATTAAATCATCAACATATAACACAACAATCAATAATTTACCTTCAACCACAATATGATAAAGGTTTTCATCTGCTTCACTTTTGGTGAAGCCCAACCCGGTAAGATAGTTGTCAATCTTGGTGTACCAAGCATGAGGTGCTTGCTTCAATCAATACAATGCTCGCTTAAGTCTGCAAACATGCGACTCTCCATCAAAGGTCTCAAAACCTTCTAGTTGCTTAATGTACACCTCCTCCTTAATAACTCCATTGAGTAATGGTGTCGTCACATCCATCTGGTGGATCTTCCACCCCATCTGTGCAACAAGTGCTAGAATTGATCTGATGGATGAGTACCTTGCTACTGGAGCAAAGTTCCTCTCATTGTCAATTCCCTCAACTTGAGAGAACCCCTTGGCCACAAATTTGGCCTTGTATTTTGTTATAGGACAAATTGACCTCCTCATCAACTCAGAGGTGAAAGAAAAGATGACTGAAGCAAAGATCACAATTGCAGGCCTGGAATCCACACTAACGCTCTCTATACACTGTCACCGTGCTTTATAAAGCTTGTTACCAAGCATAAAGGAGAATTATTCACCTTGCTAACTCATTTTGTTAGACCAGGGGGAGCGTTAGTGAACCTAAGGGATGTTCAGAAGGTGAGGCCAATGAATCTGCTCATAAATATCTAGATATTAAATCCCTAAATTTGCTCAAGCAAAGCAAGGAAACTCCAAAATTCAAAATATTTGGAGAAATTCCATTATGAGAATGAAGGCAAATGGGAAAACACTTGTAAAAAGGGCAGGTTCGTGGCTTTTGCCCTAATGAACTCTAGGAGGAGCCTGGCAGCCCTAATGTGATTGCTGCATAAGCAGCGAGAGGGCCATTGCAAAAGGGTCAGAACATTTGGAAGGATAGCCCATAGAGCTGTTGTGAACTGTCATATTCTTGAAGAAGCTAGCTGAAAGTGGGAGAGAGAGAGGAAGAAGGGGTAAGGAAGGCTAATACAATGGATGTGTTATAGACACTTTTGGGCACTTCAACCCCAATCATAAATGTCCATAAACTGAGGGTTCTTAAGTCCCTAAAAGGGTTGCTTCACTGCCTAAAGGAACAAGGTCAACTGATTACATCATCTCCCAGAAGTTCTCCACTGAAAACTGCTCATAAATGGTCAAAACTAGACCATAATGAAAGCTCCATGCAGGGGGTG
>APFE031747542.1:30071-62452 GCA_000404065.3 Pinus taeda
TATATATGCTTGTATATGGTTAATGTACATCTGATCCTGCATTATTTATGAATTTAGATCCTTGTTTCGTGCATAGTATTATGTTGCTGTGATTCTACAGGTCCTTTTGAAGCTGAGTAGACAAAGAGCGAGCAACAAAACTCTATCAAGAAGGAGAGGGAATTGTGCGCAAGACTCAGGTTGGCCCTCTTGGTTCTCCTCTCATCTATTTTCATAAAAGGAATCAATAGTAGACTTTGATTGTTTGTTTCTAAGATAGCCACTCATCTTAGTGGGAATAACAGCATCTGTGTGGACACTATTCCTGTATAACAGGATGGTTGTAATCACTCTTCCATTCTGAATATAGAACTGCAGTTGTGTTCCCTACTCCAAAGTGTCGGTGATATTGTTCATTTATTTGTTCATTCTGATGCTTGTCGAGATGAGTAGTTAATTTATACACTAATACATGTTTATTGTGGATTCTTACATTAGTTTTCATGAGCGCATGTTGTGATTGGTTTGCCTTGTCCTTTGTGCAGGAATTGTCTTGGAGCCGGCCTTGAAGGAGTTCTTCTTGCCGTATAGAGATCCCCAAGCAAATCTACAAGGAACCAAAGGTGATCCTCTTTCCATACCTTGTCAATTTATTTTTGATAGATGAACATGTGTGTAACTTGGTAGCTTTTGCAGATAATCTTACAGTCTATTGAAGGTCCCGAGAAAGCCTTTGAGGGTAGTTTTCATCCCGTTCATTTTACCCCGTAGCAGAATTGGCGACTCCGCTGGGGACTATACATCTAGTTCCCGGTCAACCTGGACTCCTCTTAGTTCTTCTCTTTCTTGTAAGAGCTTCCTACTTCTTCAAATCCTTTTCTGATCCACCATCTATCTTGTTACATCCTGCTAAGTTTGCATTCTCCTCAGAAACTGATCCTAAAGGTCCTTTGTTTGAGCTATTTCCCTCACTAACGCAGGTTTCTAGTCTACACAGAGATTTATAAAGCTCTTTGCTTGTGTACGGGGAACGTTAGTTTCCCAACTAACTCTCAGTTTACAAAGAAACAGAGCATTAGTCTCACGTTTCCATGTTTTCCAGAAAATTTTGTGGACCGAAAGGGGGGAAACTTGTCTCAGGGGCTAAAGTAAGATCTACAACAGTATTATGTTAACAAATTTGGTGTCTTGAAAATATATTTTTAAGAAAATGTTTTAGTTTTTCTCTCTTAAAATACATTTTTTTTGAAAGAAACACTGATACATTGTATTGATCCTTCTGTCGAAATAGTTGTAAGATGCTTCATTTTGGTTTTCAGTAGTTGTTAGGAAATATTGGGAAAATAATCTTTCGATTATGCAAGTGATGAATGGCTTTAGATGCACTGATGAATCCATGGATATGTGTAGAATAAGACTTGTTTGCGTAAGAATTTTTTTATTTTTATTTTTTATATTTTATATTTTTTTATTTTTATTTTATATTTATTTTATTTATTTTTTTTATTATTATTTATTATTTATTTATTTTATTTATTTATTTTATTTTTATTTTTTTTATTTATTTATTTATATTTATTTTTATTTTATTTATATTTTATTTTTATTTAATTATTTATTATTTATTTATTTATTTTTTTTCAGAGCATTGTTCTGCATGATTTATTGAGTCGAGAGTCTCACCATATTCATATGTCAACACCCCTACCGAAGACAAATAATAAAGTACACTAAAATTTATATTAAAATCAATTAGTTACTCTTTTTGAGCAAACCAACATTAGCTATATTAGGAACTTGGGATAAGCATGTGAGTGAACTGCCCAAGGTTGAAAATAAAAACTAGTGTCATTAACGAGTGAAAAATCCTTCTGCACTCATATTACCAGGACCACTCTACTAACAACGGAGCGAAATATGAGACAACATCGGACTGTAATTGAAGGTAGCCCGCCTTCTCTTACAAATCCTTTGGGAATTCTATGTATTGGGGGTCCCTTCGGGGATTTCAGAACTCCTCAGGTATCTTGCCCACACAATGTGCTGTCTACGACTATGTCCCCCCTGGTAATGTCTGTGATTTGAGGTATCTCTGGTGGCCAAAACTTCTAGGTACTTACACAAGGTGACTGGGACGGGCTGTCCTGGTACCTAAAATGGATGGATCTATTTTGTCTTCAGTTTTTGGGAGGGTGCTCGTATTTACGAAAGTACTTGGCCCCTCAATCTGAGGTTTGGGCAAATATCGAAAGTAACCGTAACCATACATTTGGCCATCCTTCTCTGTTATTCATTGAGAGACTGGGTTTTAGGTATTTAGTGTATTTTTTCATTTTAGGTACCTGAGTGCTATCATTTTTGAGACTTTAAAGAATATCACATTAAAATCTATTTGATAAAACTTAACAGTCATTGTGGCTACGTCTGGTCCTCATCGTCAATATAGACGATTGTTAGGACTTCCTGTTCCACTGACTCAGATTCCTCATCTTTGAGGAATCAATCTTCTAAATCGTACACGGGATCTGTGTGGATGACCGATGATTCCAGTCTGCCGGAGGATTTCTTCACGGAAGTATTTCTTCCTCACTTTAACACTCCGCTTACAAATATGTCGGATCTTATCGTTGCTCCCGTGGTACCTGTACTTCCTTCTTCAGTAGGTGGAACTTTCCCATATATCCAGTCGACGCCTCAAGGGTTGTGGAATTATAGAGACACTGTTGCTCCTCTACCATTTCCCTAGTCGACAGTCATCACAACACCGGTAATGTGGAATCCCGCTATCCCATTTGTCCTAGGTACGACAACTCACATAACACCCTCTATAAACGGAACCCAACAGATGCCAGGTTCCACTCCTATGGTGCCACAAAGCATACCTTCGACTAGTGCCACATATAGTGCTTCATTTAACACTCAATGCGGCACTATGGGCACGGTTCCAGTTTACCAACAACACGGTCAGCCGCCAATGTACAGTTCCAACCCCCAGATTCAGATATCTGGGGCGGTTCCCAATATGCACATACCGGTGGGGAATGTCACAGTTTCCCCTTCGTTCTCAGGCATGCATGGACAGTCGCTGATTGACATGAGTGTTCCCTCTATCAATCAAAGCCATATGGTTAGTTCTGTGTTGGTTGGGAATCCACAAGGGATTCCCAACCAATCCATGGGGGTATCCTACTCATAGAATCAATGAGTCAAGGGGGCACCGCTTATACTGGGGGCAATTTCATACCCTAGTATCAAAATCCTCATGGAAATCCACTCTACAACACTATACTGCAAAGAAACTGCTACACAACACAACCCATGTACACTATGGGGAACCAAACAATGGGAGGAGCACAGAGCTCCTCAGGTCATCCATCATCACCATGGTCCGAGTCAGGGGCACCCAACAATCTGCCTTTTTTGGCAACATTGGATATTCCCAACTTATACAAATTGACAAATGACCCCATCTACCACAACTTACAATGGCCGCCGATCCCACATAAAATATCGACAGACATTCCAAAGTTCGACGGAAAACAAGGGGAGGATCCGGGCACCCATATCACCACCTACCATCTCTGGTGTGTTTCAAACTCTATGGTGGATGATAGTGTCCGGTTACGTCTTTTTCCCCGCATCGTCACTGGCAATGGCGCAAAATGGTTTATTGAGTTACCACGCGCGTCAGTGAATACCTTTGACGCTTTAGCGATGGAGTTCCTAAAGCACTAAGAGTTACCTATCCGCTATGAGACAGGGACATAGCTCCTTACTTCATTTCGTCAGGATACCGCCACCCACATATCCGATCATATCCATCAATGGAGACGTAGGCGGAGGTTAGTTAAAGCTCCCATCCCTGATTTTCTCTTAACAGACTGGTTCTGTAAGTCCTTGCTCCCACAAATCGCTAGAGATGTCTCTCTAGGTGGTGTGGTCATAGAAGACCAATCCATACGTCGTGCCCAACACTTAGATTTGATTTATTCACAGTCTGGCACTCTCTACAACATAATCCCCTATGCTCCCGGTAACCCCAATCCTCCCACCACTCAGCACCCTAGAGTGCACACTGATGGGATTGTCGGCGCAACCTCTGGGGTCACTGTAAAACAACTAAGAAGTTCCATTTCCAAGCTAGCAGTGGACCCCTCTACCAAAGCGACTGCTCTTCTTGCCACTGCGATAAACTCTCTGTAGTTTACACAGAAATCTGGTGGCAAGAACAAGAAGAATAAGAACAAGACCGCTCCTTCTGAAGAGTAGTCATCTAAGCAGCCCAACCCGAAACAGAAGGCCGCTGTGCCTACTGATGAGGAAAAGGATAAAGGCACCAAATATTCGTGCAAACTTTGTCTTGAAGACCACGTAACTTGGCGTTGTCCGCGTCTTCTAGAATGCACAGATTACCTTGCCAAAAGAGATTCTGGTAAGGATGTCCTTAGAAATCCTTTTCCTACTCAACAACAACAAAATCTCGTTGCCAACCAACTGTAACCCACGTCAGGGGGTAGTGACGGTTTGCAACATCCTTTAGCTGGTGAAGGAAGTTCTACTGTTTACACATTTGAAATGGTAGAACCCGCCACAAGAGCCAAATCTTATGGAGCTCCTGTCACTTCGGCAGCAGAACCATCCTCAGGTCAAAACCCATCGCCGCCCAACGATCTGCATATCGAAAGGCTCTTTGAGGACTTTGTAATTCAACCCCTCTAAGGGGGCACTTCGACGCACAATGCACAATACATCTGCACGTGCTACCCAACACTACAACATCGTAAAGGATTTGGCACAAGCGCTGTCAGCTATGTCGGCGCTCGAAGTATTACAAACATGCCCCAACCAAAGGAAAGCTTTGCTCTTGGCTATTGGGGGTATTGACCCTACGGATTCCATGCTTGCTATTTTCGACATGGACAAGTGTAAACCTCCCCTTTCCCACTAGCTTGCATTTTAGGTGCATATCACTTCGAAAGTTAAAGGTATACACCAAACTGTCATCGACGAAGGTGCTTCAACCTATGTCATGTCGGATTCATGTTGGCTCACCCTAGGTTCCCCAACCCTATCCTCACTGTCGAACTCCCTTAAATCTTTCGACAGCCACACCTTTGTCCCAAAAGGATACCTAGCCAGTTTTCCCATCACTTTGGCTGGGAAAACGGTAACGGTGGACATAGAAGTCGTGGACAAGAAACTCAACTATAATCTGTTGCTGGGTCGCAGTTGGAAATATGCCATGACGATCGTCGTATCCACTGTCTTGGATATCATCCTATTTCCATTGGATGGAAAGGTCATTACAGTGGATCAATTGTCTTTCTGCACCCCTAATTATTCACCATTACCAAGTGGCTCCGTACCCCTAGTAGGAGGTGTAATTGACAGTTTTATCAGTATAGGTACCAGTCTGTTGAAGGCTTCCTCCTTGATGGGTTGTTTTCCTCTTCAGCCACCGTAGGTTTCACAATAAATGAACATGCTTTCATCAATTCCTCATGAACTGACGAATCCCTGGATCCTAACGGCGCCTTCAGAACTTGACACATTCGGAGACCAGATGCCGCTGTCACCAGCTGAATCGGCCTACCAAGGCATTCAATCCGCATCCACATCTCTAGTCATGTTGGCTATCATTGACGGTACCACCCCCCTTCCCATAACCGCTCCTCCTTTAGATCCACTCAATCAAATCATACCTACAGATGAAGCCGTTCGAGAGATCATGAGTTTTGGAGAGCAACATTGGGAGGATTGGAATCTTTGGAGTCTGACATCTGATTCGGACATGATGCCTCTTCAAGTCCTATCCTCTGACACAAACGAAATTATTTCCCACCCTCTACAAGCATCCAAACTTTTGGGGTGGAAGAAAATATGGATGACACTTCCAAGTCATTGCCCATAGATATTTCAGTCACGACAGGCATCGTGGAAGACACCCAGATGCAAGCAGATTGCAATCCTGAAGAAATTGCAAGCTCCACCTACCTACATGAGGAATTCCATGATGAATTTGTTTAGTCTCACGAGGAAATGCCCGAATTTAATCCGTCGTTTTCCGTGCATGAGATCCAACTTTACGACGAGGCAAAACGAAATGGGTGGCCAATTCCTTCCCTCGAAATAGTCGTTGAACCCATGTCCGGCCCCACTGCCGAAGAAGAACACCTAATAAACCTCAAACAACTAGATAAAACTCGTCGAGATGTTGATTTGGCACTCGTAGCTCACAAGGAGTGGGTACAAACCCAATTTGCGAAAGAGGCTAGGTTTTGTTCTTTCCAAGAGGGCGACTTCATATCGCTCTATCATCCAAAAGATAACCTATAGGAGGCATGCATGCTTCGACCCATTTGGCTAGGTCCCTATGTCATAACGAAAGTCCTCCCCACGGGGGCATATGAACTACAGGATTGGGACAAAATCCCACTCAAGGAGCCCACATATGGGCTCTATCTGAAAAAGTATCGTGCCTAGTATTACACTAGGTATGTGCTTTGTAATTTTATGTATTCATAAGTTTTGCTTACCCTTTTGATGTGATTGGATTGTTATGTTATTTAGTGGAGTACTTCTCTCATGCATTCTTCTCACAATGCAGATGTCATCGTTGCCCTTAGCATACGTAGGATACGCGAATGGTGCCAGTTGTCACACACGGCACATTGCATCAGCTGCTTGGGTCATCTATACACCCGAGTTGGAACTATTTTACTCCGGGGGGGTCTTTCTTGGTACCGCCACCAATAATATTGCCGAGTACATGTCCGTCGTTTCGCTTCTCACGGAAGTGTCATCAAGGGGCATCTCCAATTTGGTGGTCAGGTTAGACTCCCAGCTAGTCATTATGCAATTGACAAACCATTATCACATCCGTAATCATGCCTTGTTACATAACTATCTAAGGGTGCGACTCTTGGAACGTCGATTTGAAACAATCACATATGAGCATGTTCCTCGAGAATTAAATATAGTCGCTGATTCGTTAGCTAACTATGTATTGGATTAACATTTGTCTCATTTGTTATAGTAGCATGCATGAGAAGTAAAACATTTACTAAAATTAAAAATTTGTTAAAAAAAACATTTAAAAACACAGTTACACCACCAAAATACCAAAAATATTTGTATATATATATATATATAGATATATAGATCGAAATCCAGTTTTTTACATCAAAATATTCCAAAACTTGGATGATTTAAGTACAAAATGGCTCAAAGCGCAGCTACACACACTCATATGGCTACGCCAGAACACCTACTAAAATGAGCCTATTGCTCCAGAAAATCTAAAACAACTATAACTACCCTCTGAAGAGGAACCAGAAACCGCTCAGGTACACCAACGGTGTGTCGTTGCATATGAGCGGGAATCTCCCTCATAGGAAGGGGGGGGACACCCATAGTTAAACCCTCTAGGTTCCTTAGAACCTCGCGGAGACTGTCAGCATTGCCCCCTCCAACAAGTAGTTGGCTGCCTTGTTGCACATAGTGAGGTTCACATGTAGGTTGTACTGGCGCCACATATGTGTTAAGCATAAAAGTTTCATGTCAGTTCTTATTTCATCGTTAAAAAACATTACATATAACTTCAAAAGCACAAAAATAATTAAGTACTATCAAAATTATTCTCACCTTGAGGACCCTAGTTGGTCCCAGGCGGTGGCATCAAGTCTGGGTCGCCGGTAAAGTCCATGCCTTCATAGGCATAGTCATCAAAAATCACAATCTGGCTACGGAGCCACTGGAAGAAGTCTTCGTCAAAGAAGTGCCGGAGCGGTCCTCCTCCTGTGCGAGGATCAAGTGATGACCAACGACCTGGCCTTGGCTCCCTTGGATCAAAGGGACCTAAGCTCATCCGTGGGCGTATTACAGGTACCCTCTCAAGGAAAAATGAGACTATGATAGTACCATACCCAAAACTGTGTTGGGTACGGGTCTTGCATGCTATCAATTTTGCCTTCAACTGGCGAAGCACTACTTCACACCAGTTGAACATCTGGGGTTGAACATAGTCAATGGCAAGCAACAGTTGGGACTTTGTTGCTATGTGGGGACTTTTTGACCCCAGCAATCACACAATCAACCATAAAACTACCCTCATAGACTGAGATCAAATCCTCTCTATTGGGACTCTGTTGCTGACTAGTCCACTCTCAGGGATGCAGTAGATTTGTACCAGCTTCGAGGTAGATCACGGATCTGACTTGACACCGGTGAGGTTTGCTTGTGCCCCACGACACGACAAACCAGTCAAAAAGTAAATGTCATCCCGGTCAATCACCAACTCCTGATGTCCAATCCTAAACACTTGCTCGTGTTCATCCCAGCGCTGTATGATCCATCTCAGTAAATCCTCATGTCCTTTTATAAGCTCTAGCTTTTCATACTTCAATAAATCGCAGCGGCGCAATGCAAGTATGCATGCTGGATCGTTTCGCATCAGTAATTCCTCATTGTCATGGGCCCATTCTCTCCATAGGTGAGCCATTTCAGCCTGAAACCTGCACAAAATAACCCTAAAAACAGTTAAAATGGGGCAAAATCACTTAAGGAATCCATGCATGAGGGTTTTAACTGTGCCCTACACCCCTAACGCTTCCCCCAGTGCTGCACAGGGAGGATTAATGCCCTCCAGTGGCTTGTACAGAGCGTTTAACACTCCCTATTGGCCATCTGGAGGGCGTTAGTGTGCATATAAGGCTCCAGGGCACCTCAGATCTGCAAAATTCCACCCATAAAATTGTTAAAAAAGGTTTAGTAAGGCATAGAGCAAGGTTTTAGCTCTCACTTGGGACTGACGACACTTCGAATGATTGTCGGATCTCCTGCAATGGTCCGTGGAATCTGCTCCTCTTTAGCTCCATCAAGCTCTCACAAAACAATGAAAATGATGCATATGAAAGCTCAAAGCATCTCCTTATATAAATTTGAGAGACATGATTGTTTGAAAATAATTAAAGAGGAAGTAGTCCATTCTCCATGATCTTTTATCATGCATGAACCCAAATAATAGGATTGCTGTTTTTTATACTTTTTACCGCTTTTGATGAAAGTACTTTCAGGAATGAAAAGTAGTAAAAGCTTCATGCAATTCTCATTAGATCACTTTTGGCGATATTTTATTTCTCTTTAAAAAATATAAACATCTCCGAGTTTTTTTGTCGTGGGGCTCGTTAAACATATATATTGTGATCGATAGAGCACTTTTAGGGATATTTTATCACTCTTTAAAAAATATAAACATCCCCGAGTTTTCATCATTGCACTCGTTAAATATATGCAACGATGGTTAGAGCAATTTTTGTGATATTTTATTGCTCTTTAAAAAATAATAAACATCTCCGAGTTTTTCATCATTTGCACTCATTAAATATATGCAACAATGCTCTGAGCAACTCATTTTCGATCTTTTTCCAGCTCATAAACTGAAAAAGACCAAAGGAGCATTCTTTTTAGGCACTTTTTTCTCACTCTTTAAACTGAAAAAATCCCGAGCTATGTCTTGCTGCTCGTTAAACTTGCTAAAGATGACCCGAGCGTTTTTTTAGGTACTTTTTCTTGCTCGTTAAAAACTGAAAAATCCTGAATTTCGTTACTAGGCTTGTTAAAAAATCATGACAAAACATGAGTTTAGTCCGTTGCCTCGTACTCGTAACAAAATGAGGTCGACATCTATTGGAAAAAGGTTTCTCTTTATCCGGGTTCAATAGATTAAAAGACGAAAAAGTAATCGATCCGGGTATACTATTAACCTTTTGTCGCACCCGGTTAACAACTATGACAAAGGGACCACCATGGAGTGTCTCTTTACTATCTTTTCAAACTTTCTAAATATGAAAAGACCACCGAGTTGTCTAGTCTGGACTCTTTAAAAACACAGACAAGATATAGGGTCGTTCTTTTTACGATACTTTTCAGACTCTTAAAACATGAAAAATCGACGAGTTTTCCTGTCTAGACTCATTACAACTAATCAGATAGGGAAAAGAGTCGTTCTTTTTGTGATCATTTTCAGACTCTATAAAAATGAAAAGATCGATGAGTTTACCCGTCTGGACTCATTAAAAAAAATCAGACGGGGAAAGTGGAAAATACAACTGTATTCCGTATTTGAAAGAGTGGTTTGGCAGCAATCATTCCCTTGGACATGGCACTCCCTCATATAAACCTTCATTTTGATAGCCTCTAAATATGAACCCTACCAACCTATGAGTTTTTAGCCTATATACCCTGATGTAATTGCATCTCCATATCTTAAACACTCTGTAGTGTTCATAAGTCTAGTGCTGTCTGGTTAAAACCGTTGTTGTGCCTTCTATTGTTCAGGGGTCCCCATTTGTTTCATGTATCAAATGATCCTACATATCCTTTCATCATGCCCTCTTTTGTTTAGACTCAAATGCTCAAAAGATTCCTCAAAAAACAAAATCATTCTTGTCCGGTTTCGTGTCGACTAATGTAAGACATGTCATTGCCTACCTTTCGACAGGTTTCTTCCTATCGACTTCAACACTCTATCTAGGAAGATAACCCAGAAACACATTCAGTGCCTTGGTGCTTGCAGACATTAGTGGCAGGTTTCTTGTGCTTGATCACGGGTTTTCATTATTGGCTCTTGGTTAAGCGATTCTACCAGTGTTCGACGACAAAGAAATTTTTCACACTCGCTAGTTTGCACTGTGCATCTTGGAGACCATCACCATTATCGGTGGCCTTCCTCGCATCTGTTAACGGTCTCCATTATTGAGTGGTAATCAGATGATTTCGTGCATGTTCGACGTCAATACATCTTATCACATGTACCGATCTATGCTGTTTGGTGAAGTGGAAATCAAGACCTTGGGTAGAGGCTTGCATCATTCAACCTTGTTTCCTCTCCCAAGCTGTGGATATTGTTCTTTGAAGACAATTATTTCAGGATGATCTATAATGACACTGGATCCACTCTGTGCCATATTGGTAGCCAACATTGTTATATCTCAGATGAGAAAATTACTCTGACATAGCCACTGAGCATGGGAATTCCTGACTCAGGACAAGATTTTAGTAGTTTATATATATGTATATGTTGTATCAGGTTTTCCTTACCGCCCGAAATTTCTGTCTCTCTCTACAAAGATTTTGACAACAAATTACAATGTTTTTCATAAAGTATTTCAGCCATCGTCTTTGCCTCTGATATCATACTTTAGGGGGCATCTGGTATAGGAAAAATTGACCTCCTCATCAAATCAGAGGTGAAAGACAAGATGGTTGAAGCAAAGACCACAATTGCAGGCCTGGAATCCACACTAACGCTCCCTATACACTGTCAACCTGCTTTATAAAGCTTGTTACCAAGCATAAAGGAGCGTTAGTCACCCTGTTAACTCATGTTGTTAGACCAGGGGGAGCATTAGTGAACCTAAGGGATGTTTAGAAGGTTAGGCCGACGAATCTGCTCATAAATATCTAGATATTAAATCCCTAAATTTGCTCAAGAAAAGCAAGGAAACTCAAAAAATCAAGATATTTGGAGAAATTCCATTCTGAGAATGAAGGAAAATGTGAAAAAGCTTGTAAACAGGGCAAGTTCATGGCTTTTTCCCTAATGAACTCTAGGAGGATCTTGGAAACCCTAATTCAGTTGCTACATAAGCAACGAAAGGGCCATTGCAAAATGGTTAGAGCATTTGGAAGGATAGCCCATAGAGTTGTTGTGAATTGTCATATTCTTGAAGAAGCTAGCTAAAAGAGGGAGAGAGAGAGAGGAAGAAGGGGTAAGGAAGGCTGATACAACAGATGGTTGTAGTGACTCTTCCATTCTGAATATAGAACTACAGTTGTGTTCCCTACTCCAAAGTGTCGGTGATATTGTTCATTTATTTGTTCATTCTGATGCTTGTCGAGATGAGTAGTTAAGTTATACACTAATACATGTTTATTGTGGATTCTTACATTAGTTTTCAAGAGTGTATGCTGTGATTGGTTTGCCTTGTCCTTTGTGCAGGACTTGTCTTGGAGCCAGCCTTGAAGGAGTTCTTCTTGCCACATAGAGATCCCCAAGCAAATCTAGAAGGAACCGAAGGTGATCCTCTTTCCATACCTTGTCAATTTATGTTTGATAGATGAACATGTGTGTAACTTGGTAGCGTTTGCAGATAATCTTACAGTCTGTCGAAGGTCATGGGAAGGCCTTTGAGGGTAGTTTTCATCCCGTGCATTTTACCCCATAGCAATTTCTATATGCTTCTATCTGTTGCATGCTTCACCTTGAATATCCACCTCGAACCCACCACTGATTTATCCTATGGTCTTGGTACCACTTCCCAAACATGTTTTGTGACAATGGAATCATATTCCTCTACCATATCATCAACCCTTATAGGTTTCTATACTGTTACCTCGAATGAGTAGGGCTAAGTCTCTAGTAGCCCAGTTATCAGAGTTGTGTAGCCAATGTACCAATCTGATGACCTCCTCTGCTTGCACTGTGAAGTGGGTGCTACCACATTCTCTCTAGCATCATGCAATAATCCATCAGCTTCCTTGGTTTGTTTCATTCCTTCTTTGGATGTGTTTTCTTGAGTGGTCGTCTCCACTCTCTGCTCCTCTACTTGTGGCTACTCCACAACTTCCTGAGGTTTTTCCTTTGGAGCTAAAATCCCTGATCTGAATGCAACTGATGCTCCCTCTCAAGATAAAATATCATTGCCTTATCCTCATCAAACTTCACATCCCTTCACACAACTTTCATTCTAAGGGATGACAAGTATACACAATAGTTGTGAGGAGTTTATGTGTACCCCACAAATATCCCCAACTCTGTTGTCGGCTCTAGCTTCTTCCTTGATTCTTTGGAGACATGGCAGTAAACTGATGCTCGAAAGATCTTGAAGTGTGACACATCTAGCTTCTTCCCCTAAAAAGCTTCCTTTGGCGTACTCATGCCAAGAATCTGATGAGGACTCTGGTTCTGCAAATAGACCGCTATGTTGCATACTTAAGCCACAAGTACAGTGGTAGGCCTTGGTCATGCAACATCACCCTTGCTGCTCCCATAATACTTCTATTCTTCCTCTCAACCACCCCATTTTACTATGGGTTGTGGGGTGCTGTCAACTCCTGTCAAATTCATTCCTTTGCACATAATTTTTTAAACTCATTCGACACATACTCACCTCCATTATCACTCTTGAGAGCCTTCACCTTCTTGCTAATTTGTTTCTCAAAAAGTATGTTAAATTCAATGAACTTGGAGAATGTATGATCTTTCTTTTGCATGAAGAAAATCTAACACTTCTATGATAAATCATCGACAAATATAACATAATACATGTACTTGGTAGTGGAGGCTATCGAGAAATGTCCACATACATCAAAGTGGATCCTTTCAAGGAATGCAAGCGCCTTGTTTTCCTGATCATTGAAGGTGGATTTTGTGTATTTCCCCAAGGTACACCCTTTGCATGTATCCTACTACTCTAGTGATCCTTTGGGGAGGCTTGTGGTAATCTACTGCATAATCTTCAAAGTACCATGATGCAAATGGCCAACTCTTATAAGCTACAATTCACTGACATCGTGTCTCTTCACCTTTTCCACCTTTGTGCTCAATGCAACACAGTCTTCCACATCTAGCTTTTAAATATTCTTCACTCGAACCCCGATCTATTTCACTTGTCCCATGGAGATGTGTCTTAGGAATGCTTTCCCTTTGCCAAAGATCATATCATAACCACGGTCTTCGAACACCACGATGGAAATTATATTCTTCTTTAGACCCGACACAAACATCACATCCTTGAGCCTGAGAGGGGAGTTTGACTCCCTCTGAAAGGTGAATATACCAATACCGACCGCGTTGTAGCTTCCATCATCTCCCATATCATTATGCATATAGAGATATTTCTCTTCCAAGTCACTGAAAAATTATTTGTTCTTTGTTCTTTGTAGCTTCATCAGACCCAAAGGTTAAAGTGAAGTGGAAGCACTTTGGGCTTGATGAAGCTACATGGGCTGGTTGGAATTCTCGATCTGGCTCCACCTGCAATACATACCAGTCAATCACATGATCAACATCTTTAACATACTTCGTAAGCAATGATAAATGAATAACATCATGGACTTACATTATGGAAGGCAGTGCAAGTCGATAGGCTACTGGTCCAATCCTCTCAATAATCTTGAAAGGTCCACAAAACTGAGGTGCTAGCTTGGCACATGATCCAATCTGTAAGGAGTTCTTGTTCGGTTTGATGCGCAGGTACACCTAATCCCCAATCTAGAACTCCTTAAACAACTTGTTCCGATCTGCATAGCTCTTCTGCCTATCCTGTGCAGCTTTCAAATTCTTCTTGATTACCTGCATTTCCTGCTCCATTTCAACCAACATGTCTAGTCAATTCAACACCGTGTTAACTAGATCACTCTAACTGATGGGAATATTACAACTCTGCCCATGCAATGCCTCAATTGGACTCATATTTAAATATTCCTGATGCCCATTATTGCAAGCAAACTCTACGAGTGGGAGATATTCTTCCCACTTTTGCTGCTGATGCATCACGTACATCCTCAACATGTCCTCCAATATCCTAATGACCCTCTCAGTCTGTCCATCTATCAGTGGATGGTAAGTTATACTGAAGGCCAACTCTATGCCCAAACCTTCAAACAACTCCTTCCAAAACTTGGAAGTGAAATTTGCATCCCTATCTGACACAATCTTCTTCGGAATTCCATGCAATCTGACCACGTCCATGATGAAGACCTATGTTACATCACTCTATGAGAATGTTGAATTCACTAGAATGAAGTGCACTACCTTTTTCAGCCTATCCATCACTACCATGATTGAATCATGATGTATCACTATCCTTAACAACCCTGTGATAAAATTCATGGAAATGACCTCCCATTTCCATTCTGGAATCGCAATCGACTATAAAAGTCCACCTGGATGCCTACACTCTGCCTTAAGCATCTAATAGGCCAAATAACTAGCTACAAATTTTGCCACATCCTTCTTTATATTCAACCAAAAATAGAACCTCTTCACTACAATCAATGTCTTATGATAACTTGGGTGACCCGAATATGGTTTTGCATGAAAATCCCTCAAGATCACCTTTTTGAGCTCACTTTTGTCTGACACACATATCATATCTCTAAATCTGACCAATCCATATGTCGTGAGATGGTGGTACAAATCCTATACACGTAAACCTATACTTGTACCTATACCTTTACTCTGTTGTGACCTGTGCACAATCTCCATATACCTGTCATCATGCCGATTTGCTTACAAGATCCTATCCTATAAATCTGTCCCATAGGAGCTCATAGCTTCCATGTCATTTACATGTACTTGCTTGCTAAGGGAATCTGTGACTGTGTTCTCCTTTCCTTTGATGTACCTGATCTTGAAGTCAAACTCATTGATTGTAGCCAACCATCTAGCTTTCTTGGCGTTCAGATTCAGTTGTTCGAATAAGTACCTCAACCCAATGTGATCACTCATCAGTAAAAACCTCCTTCCAAGAAGATGGTGCCTCCACATCTTCAATGCATGTATGACCGCTACTGACTCAAGATCATGTGTCAGGTAGTTCTGCTTGTGCTCATTTAGTTTTTCGTGACTCATAACATACCACTTGTCCATCTTGCATAAGGACTCCACCAAGTCCTCTCTTACAAGCATCTGTGCATACTACAAACTCCTTGTCTGGATCTGCAATCTTTAACACTGGAGCATGTGTCAACAACTGTTTCAGTTGCTCAAAACTAGCCTCACACTCCTCTGTCCACTCAAAAATATCACCTTTCCTCTACAATGATGTATTAGGATAAATAATATGTGAGAAGTTCCTGATGAAGCTCCAATAATAACTTTCCAACCCCATGAAGTAGCATACAATTGATGCTCTCTCAAATACCTCAACACTACTGCAAAATGCTCGACATGCTCTTCCTCATTTTTAGAATATACCAATATGTCATCAATGAACACAATAACAAAATTATCTAAATATGGACACAACACTCTATTCATCAAGTACATAAATATAGCTAGAGAATTAGTCAAAACAAATGGAACTACAACAAACTCATAATGCCCATACCTGGTCCAGAAAATTATCTTGTAAATGTCCTCCTCTTTAATGCATACCTGGAGGTATCCAAATCTTAGATCAATCTTCGAGAACATGACTGCTCCCTTCAATTGATCAAACAAGTCATCAATCCTTGGTAACATATACCTGTTCTTGATGGTCACTTTGTTAACTGCTTGTAATCAATGCATAATATGAGAGTACCATCCTTCTTCTTCACAAACAACACTGGTGCACCCCATGGAGATACACTTGCTCTAATGTATCCCTTGTCAAGCATCTCTTTCAGCTGCAACTTTAATTCTACCAAGTAAGGTGTATTCATCCTGGACGATGCTTTTGATGCTGGAGCTGCCTCGAGTACCAACTCAATAGAGAATTCTACGTCCCTGTGAGGTGGCAACTTTGAAATATCCTCAGGGAATACATCCTGAAACTACTGTAGAACTGGGTACATGATTAAAACATCTGCATTCTCAACTTCCTTACCCTTGTCACTAGAGATATGAACTGCAAATAACACACACCCTTTCCTGTGACCGTGCTTGGCCTGCATAGCTATCACCATCCTAACTAATGTGGCTTTCTTTTCCCCTTGTAAAACTCTTAGTTCCCCATTGTCATCCAAGCACTCAATTGCTTTGTCGTATAAATCCACCTTGGTCATGTGAATGTATAGCTAGTCCATACCTAATAACATAGTGTATGACCCCAATGGAAATATGTTCAAGTGCGTTGTTGTATGCATGCAATTCAACTCAAATGCACAAGCTCTTACCCAATGGTTAACTCTTTTATTTTTACTTGTAGCCAAATTCACTAACTAATATTCTGCATGCATCTCCTTACTCAAACCACACGTATCCACCAAGTCAGGACTAACATAGCTATAGTTAGATCCAAGGTCAATCAAAATAGAAATAACTTGATCACAAAGCTTAATGTCCATCTCAATGATAGATGTTTGGTGCTCTGCCTGTCTGTTGTCCACAACTTTATAAATATGAGGAGTGCTCTACCCAACATCCCCAACAGTGTGCGCCTCCTGTGCACTGCATATCTTAGGCCTACCTCCCTGATTCTGTGGACAATCTCTCCTAAGGTGTTCCTCACCACATGTCCAACACTCCAACCATCTAGTACCATTACCTCTATGTTGTTGATGTGATCTGTGTCCCTATCTAGTTGTATTAAACTTCTTTGAGGTGCCACATTTTCTTTCTCCTTTGCATTTTGAGGCCTTGCTCTCTTAGGCTACCATTTACCTTTACCATTGTCTTTCTATTTCCAACCTTGCTGAGATTCATTATTACGTTTTGATTGTTCATAACAATGCTTCAATTTCCCAATGAATTCCTCAAGTGACCAAGGCCCATCATACTCAATCCGATCTCTAAATGCTAATGGAAAACCACTGACAAATCATTGAAATTTAGCCTTTTCATCTTTAAGATATGGTACATATATCCATATCTCCAAAAACTTGGTCGTGTACTCTTCATCTGTCATTGACCCCATCTTTGGGTCATAAAATTATTTGGCCTTACTATCATAGTACCTTTCTGACAAGTATTTCTTCCTGAAAAACCACTTGAACTCATGCCAAATCAAGTCCTCTATCTTGATGTCTCTAACTTGCTTCAAATCTTCCCACCAAATGTCTACTTTACCTTTCAGGCTGAAGATAGTAATTCTAGCCTTCATATTATTCGTGTACTCATGAAACTCAAATCCCAAGTATCCAAGTCTCTGCATCTTCTGGTTTCTTTAAATATCCATCAAAAGTAGGTGGCTTTGCTTTCTTAAACCCATCAGGAAAGTGTCCCCCATCACTTATTCTATACAGATGATAACGATGATGATCATGATGTCTATCTGAACTAGAACTATAACAATACCCATACTCATCACCCCTCCTATTAGGAGTGTCTGACAATCTCCCATCTCTCATCGTGCCAACTTTGTCTAACTTGTGTCTACTAGGAGACCTACTTCCATATGCCCCATTAATTATGTCCTCCTATCCATGGCTGATCCGAAGTGGCACTTGTCGCTGCAATTCTAACAAACTCTAAAGAAGTATTGCAATAAACTCTACTTATTTCTCTTGCGCCTATATGATCCTGTCATTGTTTTCCTTACAACTCCTTATTTCTCCCTTCAAGCTTCTTCATGTGTCTCCCAAATCAGAAGAGTGCCCTCCATGCTACTCATCCGATTCATAAGGAGGGTCTTTGTAGTCTACCATCTTGCTATTCATTTTGATCTTTCTCCTGCAAGGCGTAATATGTCAACTAAACGAAATCATAATAAACCAACATACCTTAGCATAATTTGGGGATGATAACTCATTTGGAAGATCATCTAGATCAACATGACACATGTATAAACATAATCATAACAACATATAAACATATAACAACTAAGTGTGCCAACACATAACATCATTCTAGCTAGATTCCACTCATCACTACATGACCATATCACTACACATACTATGACCTCATGCATGAAGACATCAACCATACCAATGCACGTGGAAAATACACAATCATAAACATAGATGATACGACAGTATACACACGGACAACACACCAACATAAACACATATAATCAAGCCACATAAACAGACAATACTTGTAACAACAGGTAGCAACATGTAACCAAGCATACAAGAACGATACATGTAAGAAACATATAAGAACATGTAAGTAATCATACACTCATTATGACACACTTCCCATCAACAACATCCTCTTTCACATGGCGAAATCACTACAACCATAACCGACACCATGCATGTGCAACAAGCACATAGACCATAAGGATGAAAACCATATGTGCAAATGACATGAATGCATGACCAACACGCCACCCATCTAGTCCAAGGGGTGAACCATGCTTTGATACCACTCTGTAATACCCTCCTCCCACACCTACCCAAGTAACTATCCAACCAGGGTAAACATGTGACAAGAGGTTACTATGATGGGTTTCAACCTTCTATGTGACCTTAAGGAAGTGGAATCGACAGAAACACAACTTACAAGTCTTCAACATCAATAAAAAGACTCTCAAGAGCCATCCTAACCTTTTCGGCAACTTGCCCCTGAGTCCTACTGAGTTTTTTAAGCAATTAACCCTTAGAGTCTCCCATGCTATGGGCATGACAACATCCAAGAGGCTTTAGACGCTCCCATGACATGGCATGCCAATGTCTAGGGACTATTTTGCTCAGTGTTGTGGCAACATCCTCGATATTTGAGCCACTTTTTCAGGCCCAAAGCTTACATCACTGCCCAGAATTCATTGACACCTTAATAACATAAATATAACAAGGAAATTCTCATGTAAATGCAATTACTTGAACAAGCCTTTGATTAGACCCTACTGGCCATGACAAGCATTTCGTCAAGCATATCACAAATATGTAATCTACAGGTGTAAACAACAAATTTAAGCATAGGGGTCTCATACTTATCTAAGAATCACTAAGAAGCATTGTTCCCTTATATCATTAGTTTCATTATCATCTATTAGGTCATAGATACTTTGTTCATTCATTTACAACTTAAAACATAAGGAGACCATACATCATCACAGTCAGAATACATGCTCATAACTAGAAAAATGACAACATAAATACCATGAATACATCATCCATATAATCCACATATAAACCAATACATTTACACATGAAAATCCAAGGGAATTAATTTCTCATTAATGAATGTAGAAACCAACTGGGGGTTGGGACTACCACGTTCCACCCAACCATAGATTGGTTGAACCAAATCTCTCTTTAGCCAATCACCCCCGTGCCATATTCCAAGCATGAATGTGGGATTCATAACCAACCAAAATGAACCAAACAAGCATGAATTCTACTGGAGTTCCCTGCCTACACCATGAGGAATTTTAGTGCCTCCTAGTATCTCAGGATTTATCGTAATCCACAGTCCAATCTAGGGATCGCTAGGCCCTACACCAAGACCCACTCTCCAGGCTTTACTGTACATCCCATTCCAGGAATACTAGGCCCAATGAAGAGAAATCCACCTCTTAGCTTTACCGTATATCCCGCCATTCACGGTAAGGATTCCTAGGCCCACTGAAGCACACAATCCTGGATTTACTGCAACCCACAATCTAGCTTAGGGGTTACTAGGCCAGTGGCTTTACTGTGATCCACAGTTCAGATCAGGGACCACTAAGCCATGTGTTTGTCATTTCGAAGATCCTACAAGTAGGATATTATTGGCCTACCCTTCATAGAGATTCCCAAAGATACACAACACAATGTGATGAATGCCAAAGGATGGGGAAACCTACTCAGGGGAATGAAATTAATTTACAACCTCAAGTGACTCTTGATACATTTGAGAAGTGGGTCATGGACTTAATTGGCCCTATTGATCCTCCATTTGGATAGAAGAGGTACATATTTTTGTGTATGAACTATTTGATTAAATGGGCCGAGGTAAAATTAGTGAAGGTAGAAACAAGGCAAAAGGTAGCTAAATTCTTGAGGGAGAACATATTTTACAAATTTGGTTTCCCAAGATAATTGTTGATAGACTAAGGATCCTAGTTCAATTCCTATCTAATAGATGGGATCATGAGGCATCATCATATCCAACATAAAAAATCTACCCCATATCACCCTCAAGCAAATGACCAACTTGAACTGATTGATAGAGCATTAGAAAGAACCCTAACTAAATAGTCAACAACAAAAGAATTTATTGTAGAGAGGCTTGTTGAGGCCACTTGGGCCTACAATACCACCTAGAAGAACACTACTAGGTTCACCCCCTATGAGTTGGCATATGGAAATAAGGACCTATCATCAATTGAATTTGAGTATAACACATTAAGAATGGAAGCACAACTCAGCATGGATCTCACCAAAGAATAAGAAGAAATGATACAACAATTAAATGCACTTGATGAGTATAAAATGCAAGCCCTATTGCACACCAAAGTGGTTTAATTGCAAATAAATATTTGGCATGATAAGGATATCAAGACTAGAGCGTTCTAGGAGGGTGATTGGGCCCTCTTGTATGGCTCTTGGTTTAAGGATTTTAAAGAGAAACTCATGACCAGATGGATGGGACCTTATTTGATTAAGAAATGTCATGATAATGGTTTAGTTCAGATTATGAGAACATATCCCACCTCTGGTGAATGGTTATCAACTAAAGTTCTACAGGAAGCACCTTTCAAAGGCCAAATTTATTGATTCCATAAGCAAAGAGATGAATGTGATTGAGAGTAGAGTAGCCAATCCATTCATCCTGTGATCAACAAAGAAAATAAGAAAAAAATAAAAATAAAAAAGAAAGAGAAAAAGAGAGAAACCCTCAAGTGAAAACTTCCTTTGAGGCACTTAGGGAAAACCCACTAGTTGAAAACCTCTCTGAGGCAACTTGTGAGCTTGAGAAAAAGAAAAAGAATAGTAATAAAGATACCCAGGTGAAAACATCCTTTAAGGAACCTAGGGTAGACCTACTTGCTGAAAACCTCCACAAGGCAGCTAGTAGGCCTAAAAAAATTAGAAAACAAAATCTTACTGTGATGAATGTGTATGTAACATAGAAAGGAAATCGACAAGGTAGAATAAGTAGGCAAACCGATATATATGGCTCCAAGCACAAATGCATTCATTCTTAGAATAATAAGCATTTTCATCCATTCCCCAACATCATATCATCATTTCCAAGTCCCTTTTGTTATTTATCACTTTCCTAAAATGCTATAGGAAAGTCTTGTAATGCTACAGGATGTCACAAAATTGATAAAAATACACAGGTCGAAGGTTTTATCTACATGTAAGCAAGGGAAAGGCATCAAGAGCTTCCTGATGCTCATCCACTCCATCAATATGTCCCACCCATAAATTTTCCTTTCATTGTCCATCATTTTCCATCCCGTTGACGGTGCTAGAAGTGCCAATAGGTGAGGGGATCTCCCCAGTATGAAGTTCCAATTAGACCTCACACCATTTGGGATAGGAGCCCCATCTGGAATATAGGCTTTCTCATTATTAAAGTGACCATTAAGAATGTGCATTGGCTGCAATAAACAATACAAGATATCATACACATAACTTTGAGGTTAGCAAGTGAGTAAGCTTTGTGAGACACTGATTGTAATGCATAAAAGGACACTTGCACAAAAGGGAAAAGAGAGTGGGCCTCTAATAAAAAAGTAATAATACTATCCTAAAAGAGACACACAAGAAAAAGGAAAGAGTCATTAGTTAACCAACAAAATAGTTCACAAGATAACAATGATAATTAAAGCACATAACAACACACATTCAACAAGATAAATTCCAAAGCCAATGAAATAAATTTTTTCTTTAGTAGGAATGAAAATAAAAATATACCATAAACATTACAAGAATAATCTTACAATATACATGATACATGCATGAAAGTGTGTTGGCTTTGAGAGCTTCTGATGGTAAAGTTAAAGTTCCAAGTACACAATTACATTGATGAAACACTATTCCCAATAGTGGAACGTGAAGCTACTACTTGCTACTCCAAAGAATGATCTTAAGAAGCCAAGGCCAACACTTCAAAATCCCTTTCCCTTAAGTTATGAGGGTTTATTTATAACAAGTGAGGTGACCTTTCACCTCCCCTTGTGACTCTTGAGCTCCCTCATGACTCTTCATATTCCCCATGTCACTCTTGGACTCAGACTTTTTACACATTTACATTTCTTATTTATTTTTGAAATTACAATAAGACAAAATGTGGCTCTTAATTATAAGACAAAAAATACTACATTGTGCATGACTCATAGAAAATGTAACTCAATGACCGAAACATGTAATTTGTAGTAAGACATTGATACCAAGCTTTGTATTTTGTTGCTATTTTCTCAACCTTCATTGGTACATCTGGATTATATCTGAGTTTACACTCCATTGAATTTGGATATATGGTTTTAGAATAAGTTTGAATGGTGCTTAGAAACATGATCAAATTCATGTGTATCTTAGTTGGATTGGTCACATACTGTAGAATAATTTCTTTAGTCACCTCTAGTTCATCCTGAACGGTCGTTTAACTGACATTGTTTAAGAAAGCTTCTATTTCTTCTCTAACAATGCTTTTTCACTTTAAGTCCATAAATGTACCAATAGAAGGGACCTTGTGCATCTTGACCAAGGATTTCCAAACCATTATGCAGTCGCGAATAGGCTATTATGGTGCTGGCAGCAAAAGTTTGGAAATGTTCATACATATGTATAAACATGCTAATCTTTTCCCTTTCTATTTCAACATATTGTTTGCTATTTATAACTAACACCGTTGGTAGATTGAGATATTTGGTGCCCTAATCTTGGATCATGTCAATGAATGTAGAAGTTGTCTTTAATACCTTTGCCATATTTTGTTATCCTTTCTACACTTCTTGCAAAAGCACCACTGCTTCGTGAAAAGTGTACATCTCATCATATAGCCGCTTCATGGTGTCCTCCAAAGGCTTAATCTCTGCAAGTATAACTACTTTTAATTCCATCCTATTAGCATTGGTTGAAGACAACCTTTGATTCTAAGGGCTGAGATGATCAACCTATTGCATTGCTAAAGCTAAGTGCTTTATCAATGTTCCATTTTCTCTAATAAGACAATCAATGTTCTCTTTAGTAGTTTTGGCAAAGGATGCACTTACCACTACAACTGCTAACAACACTTATTCGGTACAATTGCCATTTTTGTATTGATAACAATAGGGTGATGAGGGTCATTCAGAAAATACATTCTCCTCTCCTATATTATCCCACTTTTTAGCTGATCAAAGGTAAAATTTGAGACGTCTATGACCCTGTCATCTAGTGGAGGAACTAATCCCATCTTGCAAAATGGGAGGTGGCCACCGATAAATATCTTTTCTCTGTGATCAAAATAATATCCTCTTCCTCATCATCCTCTTGTTCATCCTTAATCTGCTGGGTCTGTAAGTCCTCCCCCTATTTCCTCCCGCTTTCTTCTTCCAACAACTTTTATCGCTCTTATTCCTCCTTTTACTTTTACATGACTCCTTCTTGTTGTTTCCTTTCTTCTTCATATTTATCACTTCTTAACTCTTCCTTTCTTCTTTTTATTTCTTCCTTTGTTTTTCTTATTTATGTTTTCTTTCTTCCTCTTGCTTACATTCCTCTTCTTGTTTCTATTCTCCTCCCGCTTCCTCCAAACTTCTTTAAATTGTTTTCTTTGCTTTTCCATCTCAATTGCACCTAGGGTAGTTGGATAATCTTTAAAATTTATACTCCCCTCTACTTCTGGATCATGGAAAATCTTCCTCTTAGTCTTAACAATACTATCCTGAGTAGGCACTTCTTGGGTCTCCCCTTCTTGCACAATATATTCTATGTGGACTGTGTAAGAAGGGCCTGCCTGATCACTTGACCTTTTTTCCTGTAAAGTATTGTACCAATTATTTATTTTATCCTCATCCTTTAGAGAAATGGAAACGTAAGGGAAAGAAAAATGTATCTTGAAAAGATGTTGTTTACATACTCCTATGCGGTCATACCTATGAAAGCTCATTTCACCAAATCTGAGGCAAGATAGTTCTTCAACTTATGATTTCACTGCCTTTAGACTCTTCAACTCATAGGACCTCACTTGCAGGGGAAGGAGAGGCCATGGCGCCTTCAATCTCGTGCATGAACACCTTATCAGTGACATAATTTGGTAGGAGAAGTGGTGGATTCTAAGAACCAAAGACCCTGATATAGGTGCCTTGAGTAGAAGTGAACCTATTTGGAACTTCCATAACCGCTTATTTAGATTGATTTGTCATGCAAGGTGCCTCTTCCTAAACAATAATATGATAGTGAATGAAAAATAAGTGCTCATCTAACTTATCATACATCCCTATGTAACTGTACTTTGAGGGTATCTTGCAATGCACATTGACAGGGAAAGGGTGTAATTGAGTCCAATTCCAATCTAGACCCATAAACACATTTCTTGCACATATCCCATCAAGAAAGTATGCGAACATAAACAAGTGAGTTTTCCCACTTTCAACATCCTCATTTTCCTTTGACACATTGGTTTGAAAATGTTGAGCAAGTATATTTTCCCAGTTGAAGATCTTCCCTTGAGTGAAAATCGGGTAGAGCATGTAGATCAAACCTTCCTCACAATACTCGGTGCTCTCCCGTCCATACGAACTACAACACATTTCCATGGGGTACTAATATACCTTCCTTAGTGATCTTATCCTATAAATTTCCTCTAGATTTTGGTGAAACTTGGTTGGTTCCTCATATCATGATCTCATCACATCCTTGGTTTTCGAGTGAGCCCAAACTACATAATACTCTGTATTGAGAAAAACCTATATTATCGACATTTTTTAGTATGTATGAAGATAAGGTGGCTGGTATGTTGCAAGTGTTTGTCCACTCACACTGATTAAAATCACATTATTGGTGTCTAGACCTTGCAATATGCATCCAATCGCTTCTACACAAGGGAGCACCAGATACTTGCAAGCGATTTTATGGAACTTGGATTTCTTAATCTGACGCATATTTCCCTATCCTCTAGATTCTCTGGGAACTCCTTGTTGAAAACATATCTTATGGTTAGCCATGGTAGAGGAGTGGAATTATCCACAAAACACCTCGTATCTTCCATGATAGGTGCTCCTAGTCTTGAACTTTCCTTAACATATTCAATACTACTTTTAGTGACCTCCTTGGTTGGTGCTTATCTTATGATTGGAGACATGGTATCTATGGAACATGAGAGATTGATAAGATCTTGAGTGACGTCAACAAGAAATGAAGAAGTGTTCATGGAAACACAAAGTTAGTCCACAAATTAATCTCTTATTTTATCAATATATGAAACACAACATATAGCTACTGGGAGAAGCAATTGCACAAGCACTGAGCACATGAGGCATTCTTGAAGCAAGAGTGACTTGACTACTCAATGGAAGTACACATTGCGTAATGTTTAAGGACAAGGATTGTGAAGGCTTGATCAACAGAGGCAATGATGAAGGCTAGGGTTTATGATTATTAATGCACAACTGTTGAGCAAGAGAGGCTCACTGAATGCGTAATTCACAGTGACAGTGGGAAAGGGTTGAAAATCTACTAACTAGAAGTGCAAAGTGCACAATGGAGGCTAGGGCTTATGCAGTGCATATTCACAGATGGCAAGGGAGAGCTCACGAGTGATTGTAATTGCACAATGCACAGTTGGAGAGAGGGAGGCCTTGAGAAGTGTGCATTCTAGATCAATAGTAAACAAGGATTGGGAAATGCACAATTGTACTGACGGGGAGGAAAATCAAGTTGAAATTCAACTAAGTATTGATCAATGACAAGCAATAAGGATGGCGAGAAGATAAGATGCATAAATAGACTGAATTGCAATAATAACTGGAATGTGAAAGGACTTATAATGCAAAACAACACTAGAAAAGAAGCCAAGCTTAACACATGCAAGAGCTAGATATAGTAAAAATGACACTTATTAGGTAAAAAGTAGGGTAAAATGACACTTACGAAATAAAAAATGACAAAAGTGAAAGTAAAAGTAGCAAAAATGATAGTTACAAAACTTACCTGAAATAAAAGAGCACATGCGACCAAAATAAAAAGTAGGGTAAAATGACACTTACGAAATAAAAAATGACAAAATTGAAAGTAAAAGCAGCAAAAACGACAATTATAAAACTTACCCAAAATAACAATGCACATGCGACCAAAAGCTCCTTATGCTTAAGGAATGTGAATATCTCCAAAGATGAGTGTGAGAATGAGCTCTAGGCTAGCTTTTTATATATGTGAGAACTTGTAGTTCTAGGGTTAGGGTTTTGAGCATGAAAGCCTAAAATTTAGGAGCTAGGAGTAGAAATTGCCACTTGTGACCAAGTCAGCTTTAAAAGTGTGCCACACTGTCAACAAGTGTTTCACATTTGCTATCTTCAACGAATGCCCAATGTCTGTTCACAATGAATACACAGTTGATTGGCTCAAGGAATTGCACAATTCACTGGCACAAGGAACTTACATAGTCAACTAGCTCAAGGGACTGAACAATTTCCTATCAGAAGAGATTGCATAGTTTTTTTTCAGAGAAGATTTCACAATTTCTATAATAAATACATTATGCAGTCACTAGCAATAGGGAGTGCACATTTGTAATTGGAAAGAAGTGAATTTCAACTTAAAGTGCGTAACTAGGAGCTAGAAACTAGACATGTAAGATCAAACAATTGCGACACTTGCGATCACTAGAAGATAACTTGACACAAAAAAGTAAGACCATGGATGACTTGAGCAACCCAAAATGATAGTTCAAAATACCAAAAGGAGGCTCCAAAATTATAAGATAGGAAATTTTTTGGAGGGGGTTGTAGCAGCAACAACACATCCACAATAACTCAACATCCTCACTTTTTCCCTCTCAGTCACCAACAATAACATTTATAACGCATCTACTAACCTCTCTTTGAATTATTAAGAATTCTATGATGTCTCAAAAAGATAAAATGATGAGCCCGAGGAGTCTTTGTGACCGCTATAGGAGATTGAATAGTCCTGTAGTAGCCTTCAAATACCCTACATGCCCAAGTGTCCAACACTCTTGAAGAGGGTCATTGCATGTCACAAAAGTCCACATCTCTAGAAGCAGTCCAAGGCAAGAATGTTACAACCCCTGGTCAGTTCTTTATGCAAATAAAATAAGGCCAAGGCCATGGGATATGTATTTCAAGCTGCATGGTTGGAAAAAATTAGAGTGGGCATCACATGTGGTTAATTATTGGCTATGGAAATTGGCATTGGCATTGGAAAAAGGCAAGAGGAAATAAATAGAAATTAAATAAATGAAATAAATAAAAATAAGAGAAAAAGAAGATGAAGAGACAAGAATATGCATGCAAAGGAAAATGAAGGAAATTGAAGGAAAAATAAAAGGAAAAGGAAATAAAAGGAGAGGAGAGCATCCTATGCTTCTCTTAGTTAGTTTTCACATTATAGCAGTCTTAGCTACTCTTATACTCATACACACTTAGAGTATTCTTGGAGCATTCTAGCATTCACTTGGACTTGGAGGCAGAGAGAACTTGGACAGAAGCAAGTAGGCAAATTGAGGAATTTGTGGGCAACGAAAGAAGAGGTTGGAGCAACAACTACAACAGGGGAACATTGCAGGTAACATATTACATGTGTGAAACAAATTATGAAAATTTTCCGGTCTTTTTATTTTCCATGAAAATGTCATTTAGGCCGTCAAAACAAACTCGAAAGCTTAGAACCTAAAAAAATTCCAAAAATATAAAGTTGTGTTAAATCTAAGGAAACAAAACTGAAAAGAAATAATGCTGGGTCAAGTTAGGTTGATAATAGCCTGATCATTTGTCACAAGGTATTTTAAGTCATTTCTGGACATGTGGACCCCATTTTCCATAAGTGCATCTTAGAAATCAGGTCACACATAGTCATTCTCATCTCATGTTTACCTTGGTGAGTAGGTTAAAGTGGGTAAATGTGGGGTGGGGTGGTATAGTGTGGTATGAGTGCAAGGTTTCAACATTGTAGCTTGGGGTAAATGCCGATTGTGATGCATGGATGCTAGTTGTATATATGTTTATTATGTATGCAGGTTAGCTAATTATTGTTATGGATGTCGTAACCATATTTATGTATGAGCTGGTATGGTGGTGATGATTATATCGTGATAATTTGGATTGGCTCGTGCAGATGCAATAACCTCCATTGAGGTATGATTTTGATTATGTTTTTACTTAGCTAACAATGACATATTGCAAGAAACAGAAGGCCAAGAGATGAAGAGTAGAATAACCACTACAAGAAAAAGGTCATTGGTGAGGGTCATGCCTGTGACGAACCTTTAATGTCCGTCACCAATGTCGCATACGTTGTTGGTCTTTAAAAAAGCGTTGTTATAAGTGTATATAGTGATGGTCCTTTAAGGTTTGTCACCAAAGCCATTTTCAATGACACTTTTGGCAAGGGTCGTTAAAGACCCGTCACTAATTCTCTCTTTGGTGACACTTTTGGTGAGGGTCTTTTAAGGCCCATCACTAATTCTCTCTTTGGTGACACTTCTAGTGACGATCTTTTATTGACCCTCACCAATGCTCTTTTTGGTTACTTTTGGTGACGGTCAAAAAATGTTTGTCCTCATTGATCATTCAAATGAGTTTTTGACGACGCTTCATGCCTGTGACGGACCTTTAAGGTTTGTCACCAATGTCGCATATGGTGATGGTCTTTAAAAGAATGTTGTTGCAAGTGTATATAGTGATGGCCCTTTAAGGTTTATCACCAAAGCCATTTTTAATGACACTTTTGGTGAGGCTCGTTAAAGGCCCGTCACTAATTCTCTCTTTGGTGACACTTTTGGTGAGGGTTGTTAAAGGCCCATCACTAATTCTCTCTTTGGTGACACTTCTACTGACGATATTTTATTGACCCTCACCAATGCTCTTTTTGGTTACTTTTGGTGACGGTAAAAAAATGTTCGTCATCATTAATCATTCAAATGTGTTTTTGATGACTTTATGTGCCTGTTACTATATTTTTTGTCAAAAGATAACGATTTAAGACCATTGTTGTGGATTCTTTTTCATTATGTGTCCAAGGTCATAGTGGTTATAGTCAGTGAATTTCTGAAGAAGTAATTAATGTGTATCATTTCCCTAAAGTCATAAGAATATAGTTTTCCTATGAGTCAACACATGATTCATCTCTATTAGGTTTATTATCTAGCAAATTTCCTTTAAATAAAGTTCCACTGGTGTGTGTAGGAACTATATTATTTAATACATAGTCAAGCTCTATCAATTCTATTAATGAGAGATACCTAGCAATCCTCAACACTCATGGCACACCTTAACATGCTTTGAAACAATACACTAACATTCTTTGGCACCTCGCATGTCTTGGAACATCTTTGTATCTAGAACATCTTGCCATGAGTAGGACACCCAAGCACATGTTGGCATGCCCTATCATATCATAACACTCCCCTATCGTGTGTTGGCATGCCTTGGAACACCTTGGCATAATATTGCATTAACAAACATTAGCACTTGGCACACATTGGCATTTGGCATGTATTGGAACATATTATTAGTGTGCCTAGCATGCCCCTTTTGAAAAATATAAAGTCCCGACTTATTAACCCTCTTATGTGTTCATTTCCTTACAATTTAGCGTGGTTATCCTTTTTTTGCCTTGAAACTCCTTGACGCATATTGTCATACTCTGGCACCCTACACATCGTAGCATGTCTTAGCAACTGGAATGCCTTGGCACTATTTGGCACATGTTAGCACACCCCAAAACTACCTAGCACAGTTTATAACTTATTGACATGCTCTGAGATTCCCTAGCATGCCTTACCCATGCTTATCATACCTTGTCACTCCCTCCTTGGCATGACAACTAGCACTCATTAACACTCCTCGACACACTCCTCGACACACCCTCATATTCATTCACTTCCATGCATTTTGACCTAATGCTCCCTTGTGTTTTCCTAGTACTCCCTAACACTCCTCAGCATGCATTGGCACTCTCTAGCACACCTTAACACTCTTTGATATGCTCTGCCACTTCATAGCATGCATCATACTCCCTAACACACATTGGCACTTGGCACGTGTTGGCACTTGGCAAGTGTTAACATGTTTGGCATGTGTTGAGATGACTTGGTATGCTTTGGCATGATTTAATATTAAATTTATTTGAGATTGATTATTGGAAACTAGATGAGAAGAAATGAAGGAATATTTGGCACTTAAATGCATTGACACTTGGCACTTGGCATCTAGTGTTGGTGTGCCTAGCATGCCCCTCATGGAAAAGGTAAATTGATGAATTATTAACCCTATTATGTGCTCATTTCTTTGTAGTTTAACTTGTTCCTCCGTTTTGTTGCCTTGACAGTCACTGGCATGCATTGTCACACCCTTGTACATCTTGGCATGCCTTAGCACTTGGCATATCTTAGCTTGTTTGACATGTCTTCATACTATCTAGCACATGTTAGTATGCCTTAGCATTCCCTAACACACCTTGGCAGTCATGACCTCACAACTAGAATTACATTTTTCCATGACTTGGAAACCTTACATTCACTAGAACACCTTGGAACTCCCTTGTTATCATGCCTTCTGTTATCCTCCAGAATGTCCTAGACTGATGAGGAGATCGATGAAGGTAACCACAAACCAAGCTTTTAGTTTGGTAGCTATCCATACCAAACCAGAGAGGGCTCTACCTATGAAATCATAGCCAAGAGATGACTAGAATGTAAAGGATTTTAGGCTAGATAGCTAGGCTCAAGTGGGTTTTGGAAAATTTAGGGTTTTGATGTTGGATAAGGGAGAAAAAATAGATAGCTAGGTCAGAGGATCAAAGGGTTACAATAACAAAGATATAAAGGGGAAAGATAGCATTATTTTTTTGATGGATTTTGGCGGGCTCCAGTATTGCAGCAATAATGCTGCAACTCCTGGGACTCCCTTCTTTACTTTTATCAACCCGGTTGTTCGTAACAAACTTGGAAGCGATGGTGATGCATGCACAAGTACTAGCTCTTGTCGCAGCTGTCACTTGGTCAGCTGGCACAAGTCCGCTAGGGGCTTTAGCCAACTTCTATAAGTTCTCAGAAGAAGCTTTTAAATTATGGATGAAAGATAACTCAAAGGGGAGCTAATCTACTTGCGAAAAGAAACTGAAAGCCAAAGAGAAATGCAAACCCTAACAAACCCTAACTCTACCAGCTAGTTCTACTGGTGCAAAAATGAGAATGCAAACGACTGAATGAGGTGTCATTGAATTCAAAAAGGGAAAATGCATATGTCTTAGACTACGTTTCTCCTAGAAAGTATCTTGTTGTATTTTTTTGATTAAGTGTCGATTTTAACATGCATATGCTTGAACTGTGCTTCACTGTGCAGGAGTGGATCAAGGAAGATGAGTGCTTGGAAATGGTTGGAGAGGATCAGAGGGGGTCTAAGGAGTCCCTAACACTCTTCCCCAGAGTCTCAAAAGGTTTGGCTATCAGGAAACCTCACTTGTGAGCTTCTACAGGAAGTCTGCAGGGATCCTACAGGAAACTTCAGAATTTCTACTGAAACTTCAGAACTTCTACAGGATGTTTGGAAGTCGGTTTTTAGGAGGTGGATGAGTGAGGGAAGGTGCATGGATGGATCTAGAGGTAGGATAGGGGCCTAAAAATGGTCTAAGGACTGGTGGGTGGTTCGGTG
>APFE031747565.1:6467-26923 GCA_000404065.3 Pinus taeda
ATATATTATAATATATGCCTGGAATTCATATAAACATGAAACAACCCACTGGCGGACCCGAAATAATATTTAGCAAAGTGTTGAATACCAATCGGGTCCAGGATATCGGGTCATAACATATCGCATGAAAAAAAGAACTGTCCACTTGGTTTTCCTGATAGCGAAAAATACTATGGACCCGATAATTTATCAAAAAGAGATTAATTCCATCATCGGGTCCGGCTCATCGGCAATATCTCATTTATGAAAGGTCATGCTCCACTTGAAAATGCCGATAGCGATATCGGCAGTTCGCACATCGCTTTGTCGCCCATCGCTGAATCGCTGAATCGCTGGGGTGCTACACTCTTTTGCCGATGCGCAGTTTGGAATTAATTTTTCAACAGTGCAGTGTATCTAGAGAGGGAAAATGGGTAGAATGACCACTAAAACCGAATTAAAAGATTATTTTTCATCTTTATTTATTCTGTAATCAAAATTCAATACATCCGATTTGGTATCCAAATTGTTTAGACACATCCAATTTGGCATATAATCGAATTTGGCATCCGACTCTTTAGATAACAATTGTATAGGTGTGAAAAGTCCTGTTTTATAAAATCCCACTGGACTTTGGTTTGAAAAAGTCTTCTATTTGACTTTGCTTTGAATCTTAGTAAATTCCGCTGGGTGGTCGGAGCGATACTTGGCTTTGCTTTGAATGTTAGAAACTTTCACTGGGGAGACCGTGGTAGGGTGTTGAGTTTCAGATTTCCAGTTGAGATTATCGACGGATAATTCATTTGGAAAGTTGAACCCCTCCATTCTGAGTCACTTTGATATCCAGAATGAGATGTACGGTTGGAGTACTGGCCAGTCTTCTCAGAGAGCAAGGGGTGCGGAGGAAGAAGATTTATGAATGGAAACAGAAAAACAATGAAAATGTATACACCCTCATAATATTTCATGCGAACAGTTCAGATGAAATCAGTGCACAGAGAGCGGTTAGGGCTGGAGAAGTACACGTGGTACAATGAAGGAATGGTGTCGTGATATGGAAAATGGCGTGATTCCTAGAAGACGTTTGGTTGTATTTATTTTTTAAGTCAAAAAATAATAACATTTTTTCGTTAAAAGTGATTATACCAGCCTGTTTTTGTTATGCTTCTTCCTCACAAACTTATTTCAAGGATCTACTATCTTTGTACCTCTATAGAAAACATAAAGCAAAATTATATTTAAAGATATTGTTTCTTAGATCTCCATATTATACCTAGAATTCCTCATGTATATCTGCTAGTACAACCCTTCTTAGAGTAGTGTCATTGCCTCAAAAATGGTGATCACAAAATGGATAATGGAAAGCGAAGATCTATGCTATAGGATCACTATGTGACCTTCATTTACTAATAAAACCAGTTGAAATACACAAAAGTATATCATACCTATTTTCACTGATACTCTTCAACTTACCCTATTTTGTTCCCTGAACACATACCTATAGGTGATTTGTTGAAATGTTTGCTCCAACTTCCAAATAAGCATGAGAATGGATGGGTTAAATAGTGTAGATCCCTGTACCCATTCCATCACACTTTTTGAGTCCCCAAAAACCTTTAAAGTTTCAATACCCAACTATTTTACACATAGTAAAGTCCCCCACACTGTGGTTGTTTGTGGCCCTTCCTCCCTCCCACCAAAAATGATAAAATGTGTCAAATTCTATTACAATATATGCCCCACATCCACATTTTCTTTGATCATGTGCCTCATTAAAGAAACCAACAAGGAATTCCTTCCCAATATCGATATGCTTAATGTTTCTTCTATGGTATTTCCTTCTTATTGGCCCAATCTCCCTGAAGTATGCAGTGGTCTTTAATATTGCAATTTCCCTGATATCTAGTTCTGTCTATTCAAAAATCTTTTTGTTTCTGCATCTCCATATTCCCCATAATATGTAAAAGGGTAGTGTTGCATATTTATTATGATAGAAAATCATGGATGATAGACATTCCTCAATAGATCCCTATTTCCATTTTCCTTTGATATTGAGCATATTCATAACCCCATCCCATACAACTTTTGCATATGGACATAGAAAAAAAGTGATGTGTGTCCTCCATGGATGCCAAGTAGAGAGAGAAGATACTAGGGCCTTGAAACCCCTTGTTGATTAATATATCCCAAGTGAGCACTTTGTTGAATCTATCATCAGTTGTATCTAATGGGAATCTCGAATATATGTCTAACAACAATCTATCCCTTTTTAATGTGAGAAAAGAACGAGTTTGATTTAAACTATGGATGCATTCCTCCCATTCTATTCCCCAACTACTTGGGAGCCTCAAAGCCTCCATAGCCTTCCATGCTTGTGTACTCGAATTGATGTTTAGATGGGTAGCCACCTGCCAAATATGTGTAATACTGAACTAGTATAATTGGTAGAACAAGGGGGCAATAAGCGAATGTTGACCATCCATACCCTTAATGGCATCTAAATCCACATCAATCTGTTGACCATTGCCAATCTCCCATCTCATTCGAGGAAAGAGCCATTGTTTATTTCTCATCATACAGTGCCACAAGAATGATGCACCCTTATAATCCCGCGCCCCTTCTCTGGTCCACTATGTGACTTCTATCTGTCAAAGATATTTACCCGTCATCATTTTTTTCCAAATACTAGTTCCATATAGTGCCCTTCAAAGGAATTTGATTAGCAATGAATGGTTGAAATGTTTAGTATCCAACAGACAAACTTATTCTACAGGACTAGTTTGATAGAGTTAGTCTACCCCCAACTGAAATCAATTGAATTTCCAAACTGATCATTTCTTCTCAAATTCTTGTAGCAGCCACTTCGAATGTTTATTCCCATATTTGTTTGGCTTGAATGTATAGTCAAGGAAACTAAATCCATTATCTATCTGAATCATTGCAATCTCAAACATGAGGAAAATCTCCATACTTAGCACTGCATCTTTTGTATCTGTAATAAGTGTTGATTTTCCTTTGTTCATCTACTGGCTTGTAGCATGAACAAATGCAGATAGTATCAAATGAATCTATCTTCATTCCTTAATGCCACTCTCACCACCCAAAAGAAGATCATCCACAAGCATCGAATGTGTAATGTAAATGTCCCCCAAAACATTTATCCTTTTAATAAAACCCCTAATCCTTGCTTTCGTGATTCTCCAACTTAATACATCCATAACCAATATGAACATTAATGGTTATAAGAAACATTCCTATCGTAGCCCCCTTGAAGAATTGAAGAAAGTGGTGGGTAGCCCATTGATGATAATAGAAAAGTTTGTAGTCACAACACATGCCATTATCCATTGTATGTTTCGGTGGTTTATGCCAATCTTGTATAGCCTAAATCACAAGTACTCCTAGTCTACGTAGTCATATTCCTTAATAAGATCAATCTTCATAAGACGGATTTTTATTTTTTTTTAGTCTTAATGGAGTGTAGACATTAATGTGTGATTTCTACAACGTCCTGTATTAACCCGTAGTCCATAAATCCAAACTGCTCTTCAGAGATGTGTTTAGATAGTGAAAATTTCAATCTTTTTGCAATGATTATAGAAATCAATTTATAAATCACATTACAAAGGGAAATAGGCCCATGTTCAAAAAAAGAGGAAGGAAGCTCCTTTTTTGGTATCAGTACGATAAATGTGGCATTGATTTCCCCTGGAATGAATCCCTTTGTCCTAGATTCTTCCGCAGACAACATAATGTTTGATCTAGGTGGATATTGGTGGCCACCTACCTATTCCACATAGACCCCCACCATTGTTTCTTTCAGTTTTTTAGTTTCCTTAATTGTAGAACAATTTACTAATTTTGGCAGTTTTTTGGGTCCTCAACTTCTGGAGCAGTTTTGAGGCTCTAAACGATGTTTTTTTGGAAAACCACTCACGGATAATATTAGGTTTCAACTCAATATTCATTGCCAGAAGTTGTAGTCCTCTGATAGATTTTTCTAACGAGGTATCATCTGTGTCAAACAGAGATTTTATGCCAAAGTTACTACCCCGGGAAGTTGATGTACCAATTTACCCCAACGGGGCCCATAGTTGGCGTTTCATCTCCTAGGGTTAGGTTTTTGGATGTTTTGGGGCTTTCCATTGTTTCTCAATAATAACTAGGCCTTCAAGCCTCATTGTAGCACAATTTAGAGGCATGTAGCCACCACATCTCTTCTCAGAGATAAACTACGATCACCCGAGCTAGTTTTTTCCATTCTGTATCTAAGCATATTTCAATTTTTTCATGTTAATGAAATGAGGTTTTATTTCTGTTACATCTCTATGTTTATGGTTATATCTATAATTTTTTGCATTCTTGTTTAGATATGGATTAGTGGCATCAAATTAATCTGCTCTTTCTCAATCCCTCTTTGCATGTCCCCAACGAGGTCAGGGTATAAGGAGTTAGGGCTCGATCTGGTTGAACCTTTGCAAGATCAGCCTTGCAAACCCCGATAGTAGCCCATGGAGGAAGAAAAGAAAGATGAGGGAGCATGAGATCCTATCAAAATATTGCTCTAGGAGGCCTTAGAGAAACAAAGGAACTTGATGATGGTTAATTTTTCCCAGATCCTTCAATGGTTGCCCACTAGTGCATCCACATCTAGTAGCCACTCTCGAGGTGTCACTCCTTTTAAGGTACATCTAAACTTTGAAATTCCCATATTTGAGGGTTAAATAGATGTAGTCATTGTATATAAATGGTTAAATGTGCTAGAAGGATATTTTTTTGTTCATGATTTTTCTAGCGGGGAAAAGATTGCTTTTGCTCTTCTCAAAGCCACCCTCTGCATCAAGCACTGGTGGGAAACCTACTATGAGCAGAAGGATGAAAATACGCCCTCACTGTTTTTAGCCACACCCACTTAGAATTCATTTCGGGATGCCATGAAGGAGTAGTACTACCCTGTCGGGAGCTATGAGGATAAATACAAAGTGGACCACATTGTGGCAGGGAAGGGATAAAGACATGCTAGTGTTTACCAATGTTTTTTATACCCTTCACACGAAATTGGGTATCAAGGGTTCTAAAAAACATTTGGTAATCAAGTACCGCAGCTGACTACATAGGTACATCCAGGATGAGATGGAGTTCCTGAACATCTCCTTGCTCGGCATGGGGTACTGATACATTCTCAAGATCGAGAAAAATCTTAAACATAAAAGGCGATACTTTGGATCTGTGAATCCAAAGCGAGGGAAAGGTGCCCTTGAATTGCAGAACAAAGGACAAAGGCAAGGAGGGGTGGCCCAAGACAACCCACCAAAGCTGCAAGAAAAGAAAAACACCATGAATCTAAAGAAGGACACGACAAGGTGGTGTGAGTTCCATAAGAGCTCCACTCACAACACAAGTGAGTGTTGGGCCAAGCAACCACTGGTGGCTGAGATGAAGGCTTCTGAATCAGATGCATGTTCTGACTCTGAGTTCGAACCTGACAAGTGGAATCAAAAAGGGAAGCAAATTATCTATGCGAAGCTCAATGCGATTATTTCCACTACGAAGATCCAAAATGAGGAACTTGAAGACCCAAAGGAGGAGGAGTGGCTCTTCCATTCCCAGATTTGGGTAAAGGGTTCCCCGCTACAGTTCATTGTCAATGACGGGAGCCAAAAGAACCTCATTTCAAAAGAGGTCATGAAGCAGCTGGGCTTACTGACCATGACACACCCACAACCATACACCATCGGTGGCTTCGCAAAGGACGGTATCTTCACGTCAGCGAGTAGTGTTGCCTTCCATAAAACATCAAACTCTTCATGGATGAGGTATTATGTGACGTCGCTCCTCTTGATGTTTGTGATGTATTATTAGGCCAACCATACTTGTGGAAGCAACATGTTGTGTATGATTCAAGGGCTCGCACTATTATTGTTACCTTGGGAAATAATTAGTACAGGGTACCAGAGGTAGCACTGCCTACTGCCATCTCTTTGGTTACTACAAAATAATGTAGTAAACTCATTTTCAAAACCAAGAAATTTGTTTTCTTGATGATATGCCCTCAGGGAAAGAAGAAGAAGGTGGCCACGACCTCCAGATAGGGCCGCTCCACATGACAACAACAGATGGACAAGGTCGTGGAGTATGAGGACATCTTCACCTCCCCCACACGGGTGCCTCTGCACTGTTAGGTCAAGCACTCCATCGATCTGACCTTAGGTGCATCGTTTCCCAATGAACCAATCTATCAGTGCTATGTTGTGGAGAATGATGAAATCAAGAGGAAGATTGAGGAGCTACTGTAGAAAGGTCACATCCGTCTGAGCTCATTTCCTTGTGGGAGACCGATCGTGTTGGTACAAAAGAAGGATGGGACTTGGAGACTCTATATTGACTATCAAGTGCTAGAAAAGATCATTGTTCGGAATAGGTAATTGATCCCACGGATTGATGACCTTCTGGACCAACTCAAGGGGGCCAAATATTTCAACAAGATCAACTTGAAATCTAGATATCACCAAGTACCAGTCAAACCCTTCGATGTGTGGAAGACTACCTTCAAAGCCAAGGAGGGCCTTTTCGAATGGCTGGTTATGCCTTTCAGGTTGAAAAATACTCCTACAAGACTCATGAGGCTAATGGATGACATCTTGTGGCCATTCACCAACTCATTTGTTGTGGTATTCTTGGATGACATCTAATATTTAGCTAGAATTGGGAAGATCACCTCCACCATATCCGATAGGTTCTCCAAACACTACAACAACACAAGCTATGTGCCAATTTGGAGAAATGCACTTTTGGCATGAACCAGGTTCAGTATCTGGGATACGTTGTTGATGAACATGGGGTGCATGTGGATCCAGCCAAGATCCAAGTCATTCAAGATTGGCTAGCCCCAACCACTCTAACAGAGCTTCACAGCTTTATGGGTCTTGCCAATTTCTACTGCAAGTTTGTGTTGGGGTTCTCTCATATCACTTGGCCCTTAATTTAAGTCACCAAGGGAGCATAGAAATCAATATTATTTTGGTCTGAATCTCAATAGAAGGTGCTTGCAGAGTAGAAACATCGCCTCTGCTTTGCACCAACACTCACATTACCAAACCTACAACAACCATTTCAGATCAAGACAGATGCCTTTGCCTATGATACCGGGGAAGTCCTTACTCAACATGGGCATCAAGTGGTATATCATAGTCAGACACTTTTAGACATAGCTTGGAAGTATCCCACTTATGTCAAAGCGATGTATTCCATTGTGAAGGCTTGCCGAAAAAGGAAGCATTATATTTTGTGGAAGGAAATGATCATCCACACAGACCACTGATTCCTGCAGTTCATACAGACGAAAGGGAAGTTATAGAATGATCTCCATTAGAAGTGTTCCACATACTTGCAACAGTTCCATTTGAATATCAGGTATAAGAAGGGAAGCATCAATAATGTTGTAGACTTCCTTAGCCAACCACTGATCATGGCATTAACCTCCGTGCTCAACCCTTGTGGGCACGAGACTTCTGATTGGCTACTTCTCTACAAAAGCAACCCATAATTCAACCACACATATTAGACAATCTTGGAGGGATTTGCAAGTTCCATATTTTCACCTCTAGGATGCACTGTTATGCCACCTAAGACACCTTTGTGTTCCTTTAAGCGAGTGTGGCAAGATGATTTGGGAAGTGCACTAGAGTCCGGTCACTGGGCATTTCAGGGTCAAGAAAATAGTGGAAGTACTGCAAAATTATTTCTAATGGTCAAATCTTCAACAATATGTCGAGAAGTACATCAGATAATAAACTACCTACGCCATTTCCAAACTAACCATTAAGAAGAAAAGCCTCTATACTTTGTTGCCTACCACAAGTCGAACTTGGGAATCCATCAACATGGATTACATGTCAAGCCTTCCTTCTACTAAGCATGGAATGAATGTCCTTTTGTGGTCATTGACAGATTATTGAAGATGGCCATTATGGCGACCTGTAAGAAGAATATCACAATAGAAGCCACTACTAAACTCTTCTTTGAATGAGTGTGGGTACACATTGGGATCCCACAGTCTATCATCTCAGATCAGGACAGTAGGTTCCTCAGTACATTTTGGTCTAGTATTTGTTCAATGTTGGACACGAAGTTCACTAAGTCCACAACTTCCCATCCCAAACTGATGGCCAGACAAAGGTCATCAATAGGATGATCATACACATTTTGTGCATGTACAACTCAAAGCATCCATGCACATGGGATGAGAGCCTCCCCTATGACCAACACAACTATAACCAAGCTCTCCACAACTTGAATGGCCACAACCCTTTTTAGGTGGGCTTGGGATTCCAACCATTATGTCCCATTGATTTGGCCATACCATTTGCAGCTGCTTAGGCAGATTTGGCTCATGTCCAATTTCAAGCCAGCAAGGCAAACAACTTCATTGAGCACATTTAGCACATCCACCAATACGTCCATGACATATTGGATAGAGCCAATGCTAACTACAAGAAGCAACATGATCAACATCGGGTGCCACACAAGTTCTAGGTGGGTGATAAAGCTTGGCTACATTTGCAGAAGGAGTGCCTCGTTGGGCCCCACTACAAGCTTCACCCGCTCTAATGTGGGCCTTACACCATCACCAAGGCAATAGGGGAAAATTCTTTCTAGCTCAGTATTCTACCATTCCTTGGTCTACACCCAGTGTTCAATGTGGACTACCTTTGGCGCTACTTTCCACCTTTGTTGGACACATTCGACATTACAGAAAAACTCACACCAAAAAAGCTAATTCGACACTGTATGGAACAAGCCACAACTGATCATATCATGGACACATAGATCAAGAACACCCAAAAGAAAAGGATCCAACTATGTCGAGTTGTCAAAGCAGGCCAACTCCTTAACCAGGGCAAGTGGCTCACTAGGGACCAAGTTCAACAAAAGTTTCCTCATCTCATGGAGGAACTCAACACAATGAAGACCATTTCTTCCTGAGGGAGAAATGATCTAGGTTGATATTTGTGGCCACCATCCTATTCCACTTCGACCTCCACCATTGTTTCTTTCAATTTTTCAGTTTCCTTAATTGTAGCATAATTTACTATTTTTGGCCTTTTTTTGGCCGTGAACTTCTGGAGCCATTTTTAGGCCCTAAAAGACATTGTTTTGGAAGATCACCAGAAAATATCCATTTATATCCTATAATTCATTGTCAGCAATTTTATTCCTTGGATATATCTTTCTAATGAGGTATCGTATGTACCAAACGAAGATTGTATGCCAAAGTTTGGACCCCAGGAAGTTGATGTACCAATTTACCCCAACGGGGCCCATAGTTTGGTGTTTCATCTCCTAGGGTTAGGGTTTTGGTTGTTTTTGGGTTTTCCATTGTTTCTCAATAATAAATAGGACTTTAATCTTCATTGTAACATAGTTCAGAGGCATGTAGCCACCACATTGCTTCTCAGAGATAAGCTACCATCACCCGAGCTAGTTTGTATCCATTCTATATGTAAGCATATTTCGGTTCTTTGATATTAATGAAATGAGGTTTGATATCTTATGAATCTTTGTGTTTATGGTTATATCTATAATTTTTTGTGTTCCTATTTAAATACAGATCAATGTCCAACCCCATCAAATCCCTGAAGTGTTTAAATAGTTCTACACCCCATCTATTAGGTCCAAGGCTCTTGTCTTTGGCGCTGGAACTGAATACCCCTTGATATCATCCTTTGAGATCCACCTTCCAAAAAATTGATTGTTTGAATCAGAAAACATGCTCGACATCTGATTTAAAAAAATCCCTTTGAGTCAAGAATGTTCAATCCCTTTGTCGAAATTGATTCCTAAAAACGTTTATGGCAACTTGTTCCAATTCTGGTTGAGCAGAGATATATATGTTTGGTTGTATGTGAAGGACCCAAAGAAACATTTAATGTTGGGGAACTTTTACACCAAGGTTTCAAATTTTCTACAATTGAATCGTTGGTGCTCATCTTCATAGCTACAGGAGACGCTCCTTACAACTTTATGGTAATGAAAAGTGATGGACCAGAATGGAAATGGGCAGAGATAGAAATGTTCCTTTTCACACATCCCTCACTGAATTTTTCATTTATAATAGAGGGGGGCCAATTTATGAATATTATGAGTTTGTTACCACAGTTTCCATTGCAGGTATGCTTCACGAGTTCAATTCACTTCCTGTCTCCACATATGGTTGGCACGAAATTGCTAGATGTAAATTCAAAGAGGCAGATTAATCATCCATCACCTACTTCATGGGAGATTAGTCACGTGCTTCCTCACATGGAATTCAATATGAAGCATGTGCTTGAATGGGGGGACAAAATAGTATATATGGTGTTTCTAGGCAATAAGGATAATGGTCAGTTCAATTTAGTGGCTTGGATGATAGAAGATATGAAACACTCTGGGTGACTAAGGTTTGTAGTGTATTACTAACACAAACTTATAGGGTCAAAAGGATTCGATCATAATTATAATGATTTTCGTAGGATATCTTAGTGGCTGAAAATTTTCTTTCTGCCTCACATATATGCTATGGATACCAACTTCCTGTATGACAAGGTACAAATGATATCTTCTCATAGTCATGATTTGTTCATCACCCGAAGAGAAAAATCTAGGAAATAGATTCTTATGGAGTTGTAGTTGGATGAGGAGAAAATATGGGGAGATATTTTTCATTTGATTGTGCATGCAATTGGTTATGCATAATATGTAAGTTCCTTATGTGTTTGGTGATTATATGCGCATCATTTGGGTATTTATGGTATTTTGGTTTGGGCCAAATTCCTATAAATGAAGCAGGAGCTTGGTAAATTGTACATAGGTGAGGTCCATCTGCTATTGTGTTAGCCATGGGATTTTTAAAGGAATTATTGATGGAACTCACTTTTCCCTAGAATGGCACCTCTAATCAAACTAAATTCATGAAAAATCATTGACTAATAGATAGTATTCATTATCATAAGCATAGAGAGATTTTGGGATTTCTTCCTCTAGTTTTTTGGTAACGGTATGGAATCATTTGAAGTTACATTGAGTCTCATAGAATTTACATTTTATGCCTTTTGTGTAATCACATTGAATGTAACTTGTAAATAGTGATATGATGGTACAATCAAATTCACTGGTTGATTGTAGAGGTTGGGGTAATTTGAGGGTTCAGTAACAAATTTAATGGTTGATTTTGAATTTCACATGCAAATAATTGAATTGGTGAACTATATTTACAATCAATCAGAGGTTTGGATTGACATATATCATTGTAATATTTTTTTATTAATGAATCAAATTTATTCAAACTTTTGTTTTTGTTTCAATTTTATTTGGATGGTCATATTGTTACATAACTTTTCCCATTTTGTTTCAGATTTATTAGTCCCTACCTCGAGGGAGGGACTATAGAATTCACTTTGTGCTCAAAAGGAATTGACTCTGCATTATTTCTCTAGTTTTTGCAATTTTGACCAAAGTTTCAAGAAAATGTTGAATATTTCTATGTTCTGTAAATTCAAAATTAATTTTATAATTTCTTGAAAATATTATTTATAATTTTTTATTGGCTTAGAGAGGTTTGATGGGACATAGTTCCCCTAGTGGAGGGAATTTTACTTTTGGTATTTGCCAGTGCTTGACAATTCATTTAAAAATTAAAAAAACTAATTTTGCGAGTGGCCATTCTGTTGGTGAGTGCTCTAACACTGACACTGTTATGCTTGACACTATTATGCCTCAAACTACTATGATTGACACTACTTTGGCCCATGCTGCAGGTCTCTTACATGGGTGGGGGACAATGATAAAATTTGAACACATTAGAGCCCTTCAAAGGGCCTCTAGCACGTCAGAGAAGTAGGGAGAAAATTTTACTAGTGAAAAAAATTTAAAATTTGAATTTTGTCATTTAAAAAAAATGGAATAATATCTTAAATTTTTTTAAGAAGGGATGTTAAGTTGTCAACCCTTTTTTTAAATTTCATTTTTTCTGAAATCGGAATTTTAGGAACTCTAGTTTCTAACTATCAGTCTATCACCAATTACAATGGTTGAATTTGTGAATTTCTTTTGTCAAATGATGTTAAAACTTAAATACCATTTCAAAAACTACAATTTCCGAGTTTCTCCCATTTCAAAAACAACAGTTTCCTTTTTAGTTTCTTTTTCTAATTGTGCATATGATGCAATTTCTTATTAATTATTATGTCACAGTTACCATTTGATACCATTACATTTGGTAGTTTCGATTGAGAGCGACTAGATGTCAACATGGGCCATGTATTAAGTCTGTAATTTTACTGGGTTGTGCCTGAAGGCTTCCCCTAAAGAAAGGTTTGAGGATGATTTAAGATTGAGAGGAGCATAGATTCATCATTCAGCAGATGCCTGTCAAGCAAGGTTTAAGCACAGTTTATGCTTGGAGGAGCGCATTCAACATACTTCCTAACATACTGGACTTGATTTGTTTTCGAATTCCCAATCCTTGGTATGTTTCATATTCCCAATTTCTAAGTGAGTTACTTGTATTAGTGTTAGTAAATGTGCTATTGACTTGGAGGAAGGATACTAGTCTGCCTCCGGATAATCAGAGATCAAAATAGATTTATCTTTGCTCATCATAAGTCTAGATGCCACCTCAAATCTAGAAAGTCTGTTGTGGAAGGCCTGCCATTTGCTTACCTTATTTTTCCAGAGAAGAGAAGGTCATCCACGAACATGAGATGCGAAATACAAGTGGTTCTTATTACCTTGCATCTAGCAATTAGTCCATTTTCTCTAGCCACCTGAATGCCTCTGCTTAGACCATCAATAAATAAAATAAATAGTAATGGAGAAAGTGAACAGTTTTGTTTTAGTCCCCTATAGATTCTAAAGAAGTTATTCGGTTTCTTGTTGATGAGTATTGACATGCTTGTTAAGGAAATGCATTCTAATAACCCAGTGAATGAGCCAATAGGAAAATCCAATTTTGTGTATAATAATTTGCAGAAATTACCAATCAACACTTTTGAAAGCCTTGATTAGATCAATTTTCATTAACCATGCAACCACTCTGCTAGTTTTGATTGTGTGGGAGCATTCTTGGGAAATAGAAACAACATCCTGAATTTGTTAGCTATGTAGAAATCTGAATTTTTCTTGCAAGATATGTGATGATAGGATCGGTTTGATTCAGTTGGACATGGTTTAGGAGATTATCTTGTGCACAGTATTTCATACATAGATTGTTCTGTAATCTAAAAAATAGGAAGGGTTAGGTTTTTTAGGAATCAAATGAAAGTGGTGTTGATAGAACCTAGAATGTGTCTGAGGACTCAGGAGTCTTGATTCTTGAACCATGTTCAAAATCTCTATCCCCATAAAGCCTATGAAATGTAGAAAAATCTCAATTGTTCAATTGTCTAGACTAGGAGTATTGTCCCTGGCCATTTCTTTCATAACACCCTAGAGCTCTTCAATGGAAACCAACCTGGACAGAGTTTTGATGGCTTCATCATCCACCATGCATGGAAATAGGTTGGTGAATTCTAGATATTCACTTAATTTGTGTCCCTCCTTCACCTTGTATTGGTTATTGTAATATCTCACTGTAGAACTTTGTATATTCTTCTTTTTCGTGAGGACACTATTTGTATAATCTTTGATGTGCAATATTGAATTAATCTTCTTGTGGGTTGATGCTTAAATTTAAGAATTGAACCTAAGAATGTTGGGTTATAGAATGTTTGTAAGAGGTAATGGAAAAAAATAAAAAAAATCTCAATTCAAAATGCATACTGTAGTGAGGTAGTATTAATGGTTTGTAGTACAAAATTTGAGCTAGTGTCTATCATAGCCAATTGTAGTGTGGTGGTATCAATGATTTGTAGTACACAATTCAAGCAAGTATCTATCATAAATGCACTAATTCATGAAAGTGAAAATCAATAGGATGAAACAAATGTCCTCAAGCTTGGATGCAGTGATATCTGATGTAGATTTAGTGGTAGGTTGAGAAGTGAAAAACTAGTTCTTAAACAGATAGAAAAACTGGAGTGTAAAATCTATTTCTCTCCAAATAATATTATTGAAGGCCCTCCCAATCTCAATATTTCCTTTGTTGCTCATATCCTCCAAAAAATTAATGGTTTATCATTGGAAAGATATTCTTTGCAAAGATGATGAAAGACAATGTGCAAGTTTCTTGGGAGAAAGGAGCTTTCTTCTTGTGGATCATAATCTTTGTATTGACACATTTATCAACCATCTTTTCTAATATGTTAGAAATGGATGGGTCTTGCTTCAACTACTTAATATAGTGAACCCAGCTATGGTTAATTGGAAGAAAGCAAGCAAGCCTCCAGTGAAGATGACATTCAAGGAACTAGAATATTGTTGTTAACTAGTCATAATTGGAAAACAATTAAACTTGTAACTTTCTTTACCATATACCTCAACATTACATGGAAAGGTATTCCAAATATGGAAGAGAAGAATTTGGATTTCTTGCTATATTTGATGATCCTAATGGTGATGAAGCTAATTTAGTGCTCCAATCAAGGTGCTTAAATCCCACAATCACAGTAAAAGGGTTGTAAATATAGTATTTCAAATTACTAAGTTGGTGGTTTTTTTTGGCTCAAACTATTGACTTACCACCCCAAAACTTACTTCCCTCGGAAATCCTTCCCAATCCCACTCCTCTTTCTACTATATTCAAATTCAAAAGTCTTCCCATGTAAATTCAACCTTCTAATACTGCCAATGCCACCAATCTTTCCATCTAAAGCCAATTTTCTACAGCTGCCACTGCCATTGGCAACTTGTAATATCTCACTGTAGAACTTTGTATATTCTTGTTTTTTGTGAGGACACTATTTGCATCATCTTTGATGTGCAATATGAATTAATCTTCTTGCATGTTGATGCTTAAATTTAAGAATTGAACCTAAGAATTTTGGTTATAGAATGTTTGTAAGAGGTAATGGAAAAAAATAAAAATAAAAAAATCAATTCAAAATGCGTACTATAGTGAATTAGTATCAATGGTTTGTAGTACACAATTTGAGCTAGTATCTATCATAGACAACTATAGTGTGGTGGTATCAATGGTTTGTGGTACATAATCTAAGCAAGTATCTATCACAAATGCACTAATTCATGAAAGTGAAAATCAGTAGGATGAAACAAATGTACTCAAGCTTGGCTGCAGTGATATCTGATGTAGATTTAGTGGCATGTTGACAAGTGAAAAACTAGTTCATAAACATATAGAAAAACTGGAGTGTACAAGCTATTTCTCTCCAAATAATATTGTTGAAGTCCCTCCAAATATCAACCTTTACTTTGTTGGGCATCTCCTCCAGAAAATGAATGGTTTATCATTGGAAAGATATTCTTTGTAAAGATGATGAAAGACAATGTGCAAGTTTTCGGCGACAAAGGACCTTTCTTCTTGTGGATCATAATCTTTGTATTGACACATTTATCAACCAACGTTTCCAATATGTTAGAAATGGATGGGTCCTGATTTAGTTTCTTAATATAGTGACCCCAGCTATGGTAAATTGGAGGCAAGCAAGAAAGTCTCCAGTGAAGATGTCAGTCAAGGAACTAGAAGATTGTGGTTAATTAGTCAGAATTGGAAAACAATTAAACTTTAAACTTTCTTTACTGTAGACCTCAACATAACATGGTAATGTATTCCAGATATGGAAGAGAAGAATGTTGGATTTCTTTCTATCTTTGATGATCCTAATGGTGATGAAGCAAATTGAGTGTTTCAATCAAGGCGCTTAAATCCCTCAATCATAGTAAAAGGGTCGTAAATCTAGTATTTCAAATTACCAAGTTGCTGGCTTTTTTTGGCTCAAAATCTTGACTTACCACCCCAAAACTTACTTCCCTCATAAATCCTTCCCAATACCACTCCTCTTTCTACTCTATTCAAATTCAAAAGTCTTCCCGTGTAAAGTAAACCTTCTGCTACTGCCATTATCATCTGTCTTTCCATCTAAAGCCAATTTTCTATAGATGCCACTGCCATTTGCAACTTGTAATATCTCACTGTAGAACTTTGTATATTCTTGTTTTTGTGAGGACACTATTTGTATCATCTTTGATGTAAAAAATTGAATTAATCTTCTTGTGGGTTGATGCTTAAATTTAAGAATTGAACCTAAGAATTTTGGTTATAGAATGTTTGTAAGAGGTAATGCAAAAAAATAAAAATAAAAACTCAATTCAAAATGCGTAGTATAGTGAATTAGTATCAATGGTTTGTAGTACACAATTTGAGCTAGTATCTATCATAGCCAACTGTAGTGTGGTGGTATCAACGGTTTGTGGTACACAATTTAAGCAAGTATCTATCATAAATGCACTAATTCATGAAAGTGAAAATCATTAGGATGAAACAAATTTACTCAATATTGGCTATAGTGATATTTGATGTAGATTTAGTGGCAGGTTGACAAGTGAAAAACTAGCTCTTAAATAGATAGAAAAACTAGAGTGTACAAGCTATTTCTCTCCAAATAATATTGTTGAAGGCCCTCCAAATATCAACATTTCCTTTGTTGCTCATCTCCTCTAGAAAAGGAATGGTTTATTAGTGGAAAGATATTCTCTGCAAAGATGATGAAAGACAATGTCCAAGTTTTTGGGGAGAAAGGAGATTTCCTCTTGTGGATCATAATGTTTGCATTGACACATTTATCAACCATCTTTTCCAATATGTTAGAAATGGATGGGTTCTGCTTCAGTTACTTCATATAGTGACCCCAACTATGGTAAATTGGAAGCAATCAAGCAAGCCTCTAGTGAAGATGTCATTCAAGGAACTAGAAGATTGTGGTTAATTAGTCAAAATTGGAAAACAATTAAACTTTTAACTTTCTTTACCATAGAGCTCAACATAACATGGCGAGGTATTCTAGATATGGAAGAGAAGAATGTTGGATTTGTTGCTATATTTGATGATCCTAATGGCGATGAAGCAAATTCAGTGTTTCAATCAAGGCGCTTAAATACCTCAATCACTATAAAAGGGTCATAAATCCAGTATTTCAAATTACTAATTTGGTTTTTTTTGGCTCAAAATCTTGAATTACCACCCCAAAACTTACTTCCCTCTGAAATCCTTCCCATTCCCACTGCTCTTTCTACTCTATTCAAATTCAAAAGTCTTCCCATGTAAAGACAACCTTCTGCTACTCCCACTGCGATTAGTCTTTCCATCTAAAGCCAATTTTCCTCAGCTGCCACTGCTAATAGCATCACTTATATTTTGTCTCTTGGCATCAATCATATTTTTTCCGTAAAAAAATCAGAAGGAATCATCTATATTGCACAGAAAGAGAGGGGAGAAAATTCGTTATATAGAAGGAGAAAGAAAAGGTTGCAAGCATAGATCATTCATTGTGGCTTTAGGAATCCACCTCTTGGCATATTCCTACAATCCACATCTGTAAAAAAATATTGATTCAGAGAATAGCTTTTGTTGTAATACAATACCTCAAAATATAACAAAAGATATTTGTTGTTTTGCTGAATGAATATTGTATTCAGTAAAAATTACAAAGCATACATCCCTCTTCCATGGTGTTATGTTATGAAACCAGCTCAGGAAAAGATAGAAAATATAGATCAATGCCTTAGAATTCATCCTCTTCGAGGGGATAACCTCCTTTACATTACATAAATGAACAATTCTTGGATGATTCAAATGACAAAACCTCCTTTCTATATATAGGAGTCTAAGGAGTCATAATATAATCCAGCTGACCTAACAATAATAATGTAAAGCCACAAAAATAACAATAGAGGGATTCTATGGGGCAGAGTAATAACAATATGGGGGCAATAGGGGCACAACAATATTAATAAGGGGTATAACTACAATAGTAATGGGTTAATCACTAATATTATAGGGATCCCACATGCCCCTCTCCTTCAAAAAAGTATTGTCCTCAACGCTTGAGTAGTTATGGATACTTCTGCATAAAATTCTCATCCTCCCATGTGGAATCTTCAGCGGATAAGTTCTTCCACTTGATAAGATACTCTGAAATTGAACAATTTCGTAGCTGTCAAGTTCTTGTTTCTGTGACTGGCTTCCGCTTCCAATATAATTTTTCCTTCCTCATCAAGTTCTGGCAATATTGTTTGAACTGGGAGCTTGTCGCCTATAACCTTCTTTAAACATGAAACATGGAAAACTGGTGCAATCGAGAAGCTGCAGGAAGCTCCAATTTGTATGCCATAGTACCAATCTTTTGCAACACCTTGTACAGACCATAATACTTTGGTGATAATTTATTATCCTCTTAGCTTTCTTGAGGGACATTTTCTTATATGGTTGTATCCGTAGGAATACCCAATCACCTACATCAAAACTTCTTTCACTGCGATGTTGATCTGCCTGTTGTTTCATTCTATTATGTGCCAACACGAGGTTATCCCTTAAGAGTTGGAGGACTTGTTGTTGATGTTCGATGTGATGTTCCACTTCTTGAATCTTAGAATTTTATCTTAGATATGATGTGATGGATGGTGGCTGATACCCATAAAGTGCCATAAATGGGGTCAGTTTTGTTGCTGTATGGAAGGAAGTGTTATACCACCATTCAGCCAGAGGCAACCATTTGACCCATTGTGTCTATCTATCAGATATAAAGCAACGAAGATATCCCTCCAAACATTTGTTTACTATCTCAGTTTTCCCATCAGATTGAGGATGATAAGATGAGCTATGAGCTAACTGAGTACCAACACAAGAAAATAATTATGTCCAAAAATTTCCAATGTGGGATCTCTGTCACTTACAATAATCTTTGGGTTTCCATGTAGCTTTTGAATTGTTTCCATAAATGCAGTAGAAATTGTACTCGTTTTAAATGGAGGTGATAATGCACAAAAGTGTGCACACTTGGTAAGTCTATAAACTACCACCATGATGACACTCTTTCCCTCAGACTTGGGTAAACCTGTGATAAAATCCATTGAAACCTCCTCCTAACATTGGCTTGGAATGGATAAAGGTTGTAATAGACCCGGTGTCTTAATTGTTTCAGCTTTATTTTGTTGGAAAAACAAACATTCCGCCACAAACTTTTGAATATCTGATTTAAGGCCATCCCAAAAAAATTCTTTCTTAACCCTGTGGTAAGTTTTTGAAAATCCTGAGTGCCCTACTATGGAAGAAGTGTTAAATTCCATAAGAATCTTTTGTTTCAATTGGGAATTCTTACATAGGTATAAGCGATCTTTGTACCATAACGAATAATTTTTCCAACTAAATGTATCAGACGTACTGGAATCTTGTTGTAACTTTCGAATAAGTGCCCATACTTCTTCGTCATTCTTCCATTCCTCCCTTTCTTTCTTTATCCAATCTGGTTGGATAATAGAAATGGTGCACAACAATGCTTCCACATCCTCATCCTTTCTTGAGAGTGCATCTGCCACCACATTTTGCTTCCCTTTTTTGTAGATGATTTCAAAGTCATAACCCAACATCTTTGTGACCCACTTTTGTTGCTCTTCAGAGATAATCTTTGTTCTAAAAAGTATTTAAGGCTATCATGATCCGTTTTTACCTTGAAGTGTCTTCCCATTAGGTAGGGTCACCATTTCTTAAGTGCATGGAGTATTGCCAACATTTCCTTCTCATAAATAGCTTTGTGTAAAAACTTTCACTTGATTGGAAGACTTTCAAAAGCAATGGGTCTTTCATCTTGCATTAGAACAGCACCGATTCCATTTCCTGAAGCATCACATTCCACAATAAAGGTTTTTGTGAAGTCCGATGTAGCTAAGACCGGTGCTTGGCACATTGCCTCTTTAAGATGTTCAAAGGCCTCTGTTGCTTCCGGAGTCCATGAAAATGCATCTTTCTTCAATAATGTTGTTAGAGGTGCTGCTATTCTTCCATAATTCTTAACAAACTTGCGATAATACCCTGTCAACCCGAGAAATACTCACAGATGCTTTATGGATGTGGGGATTTTCCATTCCTTAATGGCTTTAATTTTGCTAGGGTCTACCTTAACTCCTTCATGAGATACAATATGACCCAAATATTCCACCTCCTGGACTCCCAAGAAACATTTGGATCTTTTTGCATATAATTGTTTCTCCTCCAATAGTTGTAGCACCCTGTCAACATGTTCAACATGATCCTTCCAAGACTTGCTGTAGATTAGTATATCATCAAAAAATACTAACAAAAATTTTCTAAGGAATGGTTGAAAATTGAATTCATCAAACCTTGAAATGTTGAAGGTGCATTGGTAAGGCCAAAAGGCATGACCAAAAATTCATAATGACCCTCATAGTTCTAAATATTGTTTTCAGAATGTCTTCAATCTTCATTCTGATTTGATGATATCCTGAACGAAGATCCAACTTGGTGAAGTAAATTGATCATGAATTCATCAGTAATTTCCAATCAATGATAGGAATGGGAAACTTTTCTT
>APFE031747565.1:56046-75028 GCA_000404065.3 Pinus taeda
AAATTGTCCAGAATCAAGACCAAATCCAAGATAATAAAATTTAAATATGAAGATAGAGAGGTCTTGAATTCCATTTTTTAATTATGGAATTATATATTTAAAACTAAATTGTATGAGAAATTGAAATTATTTTTGTGTGCTGCAAATTTATCATCAATTGCTTTTTTCCCATAGTGGTTACCCAAGCTCGCTTTTAAACTAACAAATCGCCATATCAGATGATTCACATCACATGTTTCTTCACCATGTTTCAAGTTTAATTTGCAAGACTTCACTTTTGTTACTATGCCATATATTTATTAAATCTCAATGGCTTAGAGGCATGCATTGGAAGCTATGGTATCGAAGATTGCAATGGCAAATTTCCGATTAAGAACATGCAATGAGAACATGTGCAATGAAATGAAGCGATTACATCATTAAGAAATGTTATATCAGGGATTGGGGACAGTTATGTCACAAATTGCACATCGCACACCGTATCTCGCGATTTGTATTTTGCACATTGCACATTGCGCATTGCAAATTTGGAATAGTGATATGGCCATAAATAAAAATGCAAGGAAGCGATTGCGATATCGACGATACGATGGATGACGTAAATCGGCGATTGGCAATCTTAAGCACCCGATGTAATACAATATGATTGTTGCAATGCCGATATGCGATGAATGAGGTGGCTAATTGGCCATCGCGATCGGCAATATTAAGGGCACGATATAACCATTCTCAATATGCCGATATGTGATGAAGAGTGGACCCGATAATTTTATTATGAAAATTTGATAGCATATCGGATCTGAGACATCGCTCCTTTTAAAGTTATGCTCCTACTATTATTTCGATTGAACGGACGCGATATTTTTTATGAATTTGATTTGAATTTCATATCGGGTCTGGAATTATGTGGTCATCGCAATATCGGTAAAGCCATTTATCGGAGATCAGCGTTTCATGATAATGGAAGTATATTCAACTGCAAACCTCTGATATGCGAAATGTGATATGACATATGAGCGAAGTAATACATCGGAGATCTTTTATTAAACAATTTGTTATCAAAAGAAATGCTAAGAACTACTTCCGATGAAATCTTATGATGCGAATGGTCTTATGATATTCCTTAAAATTTCAATTGGGTTTTCTAAGTGAATAAAAGCAAAGTTAAAAATGCTTAAATTCTAATGAATCAAAAGTAAATTTCCCTGAACCTGTTGCAAATTTGAAATGGGTTTACTGCTTACTTCAAGTTTTTGAAAACAAGTGAAAACCTGTAAATAAAACAGAACACGAATCAAAAATAAACCAAGGAAAAGAGAAACTAATAAGAGATGAGGACGAACTTGTAAATGCATACCTGGAAGGAAATTGTCTGCAGATTTTACCTTATGAATCTTCAAATTCTTCCTTTGATTTATCAAAATTTGACTTTGTTCAAAATCATCTCATCATTTATTCTAAATCTAAATGTGCAATCAGCCTAAATAACATTTGTTTATTCATGTTCGGAAAATATAAACTTTACCATAAATAAATATAAAAATAGATTTCCCTTTTGAATTGAAACAACATTTTATTATCTCTGCTCATTTTGAATTAACTTGAGAGAAATCTGTATTTTTATAGTGACTGTTTAATAATGCCTTTATTAAATAAATATGATGTTTATTGCAGCATCAAATAATCAACTAAAGATCATAATGGGATAAAGCCACTAACTGTGGAAAAATGTTAAAACAACTTTGAATGTGTGCACTTATCAAAATGGACATCCTTAAGGTTCGCTTTTAGCAAATTCCGAGGAAGATAATATAAACTTCATATGATTACCGTGAAAGGTTAGACTAACTAATAATGATGGAATTAGAATTAAGCTTATCATAGACAGTCATACATTTCATGGGATAATGGGGTCATGAAGCTTTTATATCCTCAAATCCTTACCATATAAATTTCAAAAGAAAATCTTAGAAGGGAATCCTGAAATGAAGAAAAGTGGCTTTGAGGCAATGGATGTCAAGTGCAACTTTTAATTGAATTTAATCAAGAAAATTTTCAAAATAGAAAGAGTAGAGGTATTGCTGTAAGAAATTTAAAAAAAAGGAGAGCAAGAATTTAAAATTTTCTGATAGGAAAATGTTTTCACTGAACATGTATGAGAAGGGTTGATTGTTTTGTTTTATTTTTTTCATCTACAAAACTGTTGAAAACAAATTAACTACATAAAACAAACTAAAGTAATTCTACTCATATTCTAACCATATACATGAAAATGACTAGGTATAGTCATATTTTCAGTGTAACCATTCTCTCATTTTTATTCCTGCATGTATGTACAATTCAAATGTTATTAATAAAAATACAAATCTAAATAAACTAAGGAAAATAAATCTAAAATCAGAATGTATAGTTATTGTTAGCAACTTAATTAAAACCTCTTTCTCTTGAAATTTCCTTTTCAATTGAATACCAATTGGATCATAGAAATCTGGATGGGTTTCTATTAAAAATTGGAAAATGTTCAAAGGAAGAGATAACAGGCCAGATTGTGAAGATGAGCTTTTCAATTCAAAGGCCTGGAAAAAATTGTTAGTGTTATATACAAATGTTAAATTATTAACAATCTCCCATGAAGAAAAAGTTTTCAAATATTTTCCAAATGAATTAATGAAGAATGAATGGAAATCTGTTAAATACAATTGAAAATTATTAATTGAATTAAAGTGTTGGCCAGATTGTAAAAATATATCCTCTAGTTGAGATTGTCTTTGAGTAAATAGAAGCTTTTGATAAGAAATGAACATCAATTGATATTGACATGTTAACAACTTTTGATGTTCATGGTTATAACATGAAACTTCAATTTCCCATTAAAGCAATTCATCAATTGAGTGTTTGACAGTAAGGTGCTCAATATGGCAGCATAAAGTGTTAAAATTATGAAAAATAAAATCAAAAAATAAATCTAAATTTAAACAAAATAAGTGTGAAAGAAAAACTAAAATCAAATCACTATTTTTACAACTAATGTTACAGCACAATTGGAATTGTTTTGAAATGATTTCTTTTTCACAAGGATTGGCCAAAATTATGGAATTTGAGTAATTTCGAATTTCCACTTGTGAACTAGAAAACGAATTATGATTATGAGTAGAAATAGGAGCTTGATTATGATATGAATCATAGATTGGAATGTTTTTTTGAATGGTGAAATCATGAAGATAATTTTTTACTCTAAAATCAGGATAGGTTGGAATAATTTCTAAATTGAAATGTTCCTCATCCTCAGATGTTATTTGAATTTTATCATGAGGATTTTCTTCAGAAAAATTGAAATCAACATCCTTAATATCAGAGTAATTATCATAAATGACCTCACAAGATTCTCTAGAATTCCTTTCGATCTTATCCAATATATCAAAACAAGGAGAAACAAGAATTTCATGTTCATTAATGGCAAAAGAATGATCATTAATTGCTTTTCTATCTTGATAAAAACTTAATGGTAATTCATTTAGATCAGCCTCTGTATTTTCTGAAATATCATTAATACCAAGAGGGGAAAATTACCATCATTAAAAATATCAGGATAAAGGGAAAAATGTGAACCTGAAACAATGTATTTAAAAGTGGCTCTGTTTGAGAACTCTTGTGCATTATGCTCATTGTAAATTTCAGATTATAAATCATTCCTTTGTATGCTCATGCTTTCTTGAAGAAGGTTGCTTTGCTGCTTTGATTTCGGCATTTGCTCATCATGGAAAAATTTAGAAATTTGTACAACAGTTTGCATGTTATTATTTACCTTGATTGCTGCTTGTACTTGTTGATTTGCGATCAGATTTTCTGAATTGGCCGCAGAGTAATTTTCAGGTTCCAAGGCAGCTCTTTCTCCAAAATTGTTGATGTTGTCTTCTTGCATTTGAATAAAAATATTTTTCAAGCTTTGTGAAACCACTTCATCACAATTTATTTGCACATCCATATTGGAACTATCATTTATGTTAGAAGGGGATGAAACAAAACTTGAACTAATTTCATATGGATTGGGAATGGGAGGAAGATACAAAATATATTCAAACCAATGTAGTGATTCTTCTTCTGTAGGTTTATCATCATCTTTAAATCTTAAACAATTCAAGTGAAATCGAATATTAAAATCATTAACAGACTCATTTTCAAACCTTCGTAGATATTCAATTTCATCACATACCTGTTCATAATCGTAGCCGTCAAATTTACAAATGAAAATTGAAACAAATTGATCCCAACTGTGGATTGAGGCAACTCGAAGAGTTTTACACCAGTTTCTGGCTTTTGCCACAAATGTAAGAGTAAAGATTCTGCATAAGATGGCTTCATCAATTCTTTGAAAATCATAATTTGAAACGTATTGAATAAATTGAAAAACATGATTAAAAGCAGAAGAATTTCCCTTACCATAAATTTTACCTGAGACAAGAGTCTTACCACTTCGGGTGGAGTATTGGAGGATGCGCGTCCATGGATACAACTCCGAATTGGAAGTTTAAGAGGAGCCATCACAATAAATAAAATATTAAAATTGAAAAGTCTCCAATAGACAAAAAGTCTCAGGTCCTCCTTCTAGCGCCAAAAATGTTGATGCCTCGAAAATCGTTGCAACAACAATGGGGGATAACCACCTTGTCCGGACCTTAAAGCAGCTCTTTTTCTGTTTGGTGTGGTGGCTCCGACTGGTTTAACTAGGTCCAGTTACCTTCTTCTTATTGCTATTGGTTTATGATGTATCTTTACCTACCAATAGACAGGGATATCAGATCACTTCTCCTTGTTGATCAGGCAAGAGAATGACCTTTAAGCTTATTTGGGTTCAGCCAAGCCAAAACTAAAATTTTACCTCTTTGAGAAGAGGACTTAAAAGAATGTAGAATTTTACTCTAAATGCAAGTTTATTCTATAATGCAAGCAAAAGAAATTAATCTAAATCATATCTTAATTAGGCAGATATAGATCTAACCCAACTAAGAGCAAGATAATCAAAATATTGGGATTTAAACAGGTCTTGCTTATAATGAATATCTAGTTAATGAAGTAGTTCAATTAACTGATATTATGGTTACCAAAACACATCCTATTGAGACCTCTTAACTGAAATAATAAACCAACAACATTCAGGAAGTAGTTCACAAAAATGTTATTAATTATCAAATTAGTAAATCCAATAATTGAATAATGATATGTGGAAATAGTTCACAACACATTACCATTCAATAAATCAGTTTTATAAGACAAATTTCTGAGTAAATAGTTACTCAGAAATCAGATTTTAATTCATAAGAGCAGAGATACATAATAACAACATTGAGACAAATTACCCATATTGACAATAGTGCACAAACATGAATAAACTAAGACATTCCTTTTACCATAAAAATGAAACTGATATTTGAAACAGTAGTATTAGAAATACCAATTTATTGCATCCATTTCTTTGATCTTGGTCTCCAACAGTCCTTTACATTGCTTGAACGTCTGCATTCAAAACTAGAGCCACAATAGTGAAAACTCTGCCCCTCATACATAATTCAAGATAAAAAGGAAAAATCTTCAATAATCCCCAGATATGAGATTTTTTTCCTCTCTCCTACAACTATAAATTCCTATTACAATAGTGCTTTTAGAAGTCTCAAATTGCAGAGGAGAGCAGCCTCCCATATTACATTCTGCAATCTATTATTTATAATATTTGTGAAGGAATTTTGGAGAGGAGAGTTTATTGAAGAGAGATCTACCAAATCCAATTTTATTTGCTCCAAAAATTCTAATCTTCAATTGCTGGAGCATTTTCATTGACTGAGATCTTTTTCTCCACATTTCTTCCACTGTTTTCCTGCAAAAAGAAATCAAAATAAATTAAGATGCAACAATAAAATCAAAATGGCATTGCTGACATTTAAATCAAATCCAATCAAATTCTATTTAACTAAATAATTGAAATAAAATATAAGCTCTCTATTGATGCCTGGGATGATTTAATTGGCCAAGAATATCATTACGAGTGAATCTGCAATTAGAAGGGGGTTGGACAAATGAAAAATAAAACTCAAAAAATTGATTTTGTTTTCAAAATTCGGAGCTTGATCTTCTGCTTATTTTAACCCAATAAATGACCAAGTCTGTTAGTGAAACCTCCTCAGAAATATTCTCCTTGATTTTATCTTTCCAATGAGCCGTCCTAGGCCTCATTTGGCCAAGTATAACTCAATCTATGAGCTTCCAAAGTTGATGGATCAAATCTGGCATGAATCTGGAAATTCTATCGCTGGGATAAAAATCAAAATGTTAATTAAAAATTAAATCCTAAATTAGAATTCATTATATACATATTCTTTTAATTGTTAATTTATGAACTAAACAATATAATAAACTATTTTTAATTTACTAACTTAATTAAAATATAATTACTATTTATAAACTAATTAATTTAAATAATAATTTAATTTTAATTTAATTACTTAATTTAAATTTTAATATAATTAAATTAACTAATATAAAATATATTATTAAAAATATTAATTTTAATATTAAATATTATTTATCATATTATATTAATGCTACTCCATTAGCCCATTTCCTTTTAACTTTTTCATACGAATGAGTTGAAACAAAACATGACTTTTTTAAAAACTTGGTTAATGCCCCTTTCCCTTTTGACTTTTCGCAATCGGGGAATCGGGGATATGGAGGTTCTCAAACTTTTGCACATTGAAAAGTTTCCGATCCGATCTCCCGATCGGATAATAATTTTTTTTTTTTAATATTAAATCAAACTAATTTACCATGTACGTGTAAGTCTTGAAATGCTTCAATGTCTTTTCCTAATCGGGGAAGTGTGGTGTCGGGGCTTTTGTTAAATAGGTTTGTACTTAAATCCTCGATCCGATTAAAAGCACCATGCGATCAAAACAATTTTTTTATTATGTTATTTTTTTTTTAATTTTAATTAATAATTTAATTATATTTATATATTAATTAATTTAATTAATTTTAAATATCAATTTTTATTTTGGTTTTATTTTTATGAATTTAAGTTTCTTAACTACAGTTACTTTGAAAATAAAAATAAACTACAGCCACTTCGATGCTTTGGGTTTTGGAAATTAATAATTAATTTGGAAATTGGAGTGAATTTCTAAAATCTCGTTGCTTCATGATTTTGACTGTATAAATTAAAAAAATGAAAAAAAATGTTAGTGAGAACTAACTAGGGGTTAATATTTAAAATAAATGCATTATTGGACTAATTTATTTACAAAATGCAATATTGTACATTTTACGCATTTTTAAACCAGGCTACATAAATAATCAGACTTTCAAAGGAGTGTTGTTTTTCAAACCAGTTGACCAAATAAAGCGAAACAAGCGTCAATGGGAAGCTTATAAAAAATCGATTACTAACAAAGCAATCAAAACAAGAATACAAAGAAAATGAAAAACTAACAAATGCGTAGGGCAATCAACTAAATAAAAATCCAAAAAGGTGTTTAGCCAAAATTTTTATAGAAAGGGTCCCCATTATTGATGTGTTCACTTCAAAAATGGGGGGGGTTGTGTTTTTACCACAACAGGTACATGGCATATCTCCTACCCCCAAGGCTGACGACCATATGGAATTGAGGAAACAAGGGCATCAAGCTCAGAGGGGGCTCAATCCACATATTTGAAAAATGGTTAACCATTCTAGAATTTGCATTCGAGATGGCGAGTTTCGTGGGTCAAACCCATGACCTTCGGGATACCAAAAATTCTTCTTACCAATCTGCTAATGAGCAGTTTCATTTCTAGCTTTCCAGAGAGGACAACGTTGCATAACAGTTAGCAAGAAAATTGAGAAAGAGACCTAACTTGGCCATTTTTCAGCGTTTGTAAGTATAGGAAGAGCTTACACAAGGGGTTTTTGGGTGTTTTGGACACAATGACAATGTTATTTTTGTGGTTTTAGCATTGTATGTTAATGTAATTTCACATTTTGGCATATAATTTAAAGGGCCACCATTGGAAGCTAGACCCAAAAATGTAGCCCAAGAGGGGTGAACTCTGTCATCAAATTGTTGTGTTGTGATGTTGCTTTTGTATATTTTTAACTATTTAAATTTAGCAAATTTAACATAGTTTGTATGCTTTTGCAATATTGATACATTTCCGATAACTCATAAACTAGCTTGTAAAACTTTACCTGAAACCTTCAATTTTAATTTCAGATTAGTTTGGTATTAGAGCATGGTTTTTGTGAAAGCTTGAAATTTTTTGCAAGCATTTTTCTTGAATGATTACAAGGTCAAAATTGAAAACAGGAGAACGAATGCTTGAAGAACCAAAGCCTCAATTTGTTTCAACGAGGCCACAAAATCCCCAAGTTATGGCACATGAAGAAGGACAAGAATTAATGTGTGAAGATGGGAGAGCTTTTATAAAGGCTTTCTATGATATGTCTCAGATAGTGAAATTGTTGTACAATGAGATGACAGTAAGGATGCAAGGAGAAAGTTCTAATCAACCAAAAGGTAATGGTGGTGATGGGAGAAAAATCATATACCTCCTTCACCTCCTTCATCTCATAGACCTACTCCTCCTCCATCTCCAAAAGCACATTCTAAGTCTCCTTTGATTAAGCTTGATATCAAGTTTGAATTTCCTATCTACAAAGAGGAAGTAAATGTTGAAAATTTGGATAATTGGGTTCGTCAAATTGAAGTCTATTGCATGATTCAAAATATTGATGATGATGTTAGAAATATCGAGCTTGATTCTCTTTGTTTAGAAGGTGAATCCCTCATCTGGTGGGAGGCCAAAACCGAATTAGAGATTTGAAGAATGTTCCTCAAAGAATGAAGTATGTGTTCATCAGATAATGTTCCTCAAGAGACTAGCAAGAAACCTTCTAAACATGGAGATAATACAAATGCTACTATCAAGAAAGAGGGAGAGAGACTTACATGTAAAAATTGTTCAAAATAAGGCAATGATGATGACCAATATTTGAAATTACATCTAGAAATGAGACCAAAGAAGTTCAATAAAAAGAGGAAACAAAATAATACTACTACAACTCAATAAGATCTAGGATCTGATACAAGTGATGAAACCAAAATCGCAACCGTGGGAATGAAAGGTGTAGCTTCTAATGCAAGTACTAGTTCTTATAGCAAGTTTGTTGAATATCAAAATGATAAAGAAAGAAGTGAGATTTTCCATATCACGGTCATTACAAAACGTACTAAGGTTGATCCATTATTTGATAGTGGACCCCAAGGCAATCTTATCTCTGAAGAAATTGTCAATAAACTTAATTTAGAAACTACCCCTCAAGCTAAACCTTACCCTTTAGGATGGGTACGTGATGATGGAGAAATACAAGTGACAAGAAAATGTAAAATCAAATTTGCTAACATTGCTAATTTATAGATGAGGTAAAGCTTGATGTTGTACCACTTGATATTTGCGAGATTGTTTTAGGGAGTCCATACTTTTATGACCAACAAGCCATATTCTATCACCATGATAACAAATATCATATTTTCAAAGATGGAGTTTAGTATAGTGTTAGATCACATCACAAGAAGATGAACTTATCTCTTGTTAGTGTTGGTTAGATGAAAAGGCTTGTAAATTCTAGTATGATTTTTTTGTTGTTGATGATTAAAGCTAAGGATACTGCTAAATCTAATCTTTCACAAGATGTGATTATAAAATCAAACATGAATTGTTTAAACTTGTTAACATTTATGACAATATGTTTCAGGAACCTAATGGGTTACCTCTAAAAAGAGGAATCCAACATGAGATTCACTTGCAGTAGGATGCACCACTTTCAAATATTGGCATGTATAGAATGGTAGTTTTGGAGAATGCAGAGATCAAGAAGCAAATTCAAGAGTTGCTTGACAACTGGGTCATCAAGCCCAAAACATCTCCTTCTTGGTATCCTATTTTCTTGGTTCCAAAGAAATATGTTATGTGTCGCATGTGCTTGGATTTTTGATCTTTGACCAAGATCACAATAAAGAATCGTTATCATCTTCCTCACATTGATGATTTTATAGATCAATTAAAGGAATTTGTTTACTTTACTAAGTTATATTTGAGAAGTGGTTATCATCAAGTAAGGATTGATAAAGACAATATTTGAAAAAGTGCTTTCAAAATAAAGCAAGGTTTATTTGAATGATTAATTATGACGTTTGTACTTTACAATGCACCTTGCACATTCATGAGGGTTATGAATGATATTTTGCAACCATTCCTTGATGAATTTGTTATAGTCGAATTAGATGATATTTTTATTTTCAGTAAGACTTGTGAAGAGTATGTCAAGCATGTGAAACGAGTTTTATTTGTCTTTAAAAAATAAAAGTTGTATTCAAAAATGTCTAAATGTGAATTTTGGAAAACCTCTTTGGTTTATTTGGGTCATATTATAGGAGGGAGTGAATTGATGATCGATACCTCAAAATTTGATGTTATTTTGAATTGGCCTCAACCCAACAATGTAACAGAAGTTAGGATATTTTTGGGAGTAGCCCAATATTGGAGAAAATCTATCACTAACTTCTCACTCATTGCATCACCATTACATTCTCTGACAAGTGTGAAAAAAGACTCTTGGTGGGGAGGAAAGCAACAAAAACACTTTGACACTTTGAAAAAGAAAATCAGTACGACACCCTTTCTAGCATTTCCAGATCTTAAGCAGCCATTTTAAATTCAAACCGATGCAAGTGAATAAGCTATGGGAGTAGTTTTGATGCAACATGGTAAGCCAATATGTTATCATTCTGAAACCTTTACCACTGCAATAATTAAATATCCAACTTATGATAAAGAGTTGTATTCTTTGGTACAAAGCGTGAAGAAATGGAAGCATTATTTGAAGGGTAAGGAAATTATTATTCATATTGACCATAAACCTTTGCAATATTTACACTCGCAAACCAAGCTAAAACAGGCTAGACATTTTAGGTGGATGGGATTCCTACAACAAGTTCATTTGGTAATCAAGTATAATAAAGGTATATACAACAAAGTTGCAGATATTTTATCAAGGCCTCTTGTTAATGCATTTATTATTCTTAAACATAACTCAATCCTGCATGAAAGTTATATTGAACAATATGCTCAAGATGAAGATTTTAAAGATGTTTATGCAACTTTGATTCAAGGAAATCATGTTGAAGAGTTGGATTATCATGTTCATAACAATTTGTTGTATCATCTTGGAAATTTATGTGTTCCATGGGATGAAAGTGTCAATGTAATAAGGGAATCCCACACTTCTCTTATTGTTGGCCACTTTGGTGTAAGAAAAAGAGTTGCTAAAATTTAGAGATGTTGTTATTGGCCTCGCATGAATGAAATTGTTTCAATATATGTGAAAGGATATTCCATGTGTGCTACTAGCAATCTAATTAATAGTAAATTAGGTTTGTATACTCCACTTCTTATCCCTTCTCATCCTTGGGAAATTATGTCTATAAATTTTTTTGGGGGACTACCAATGTCTAGAAGAGGTCATGATTATTTGTATGTTATTGTGGATCGTTTCAGAAAAATGTGTGTGTTGATTTCGTGCAAGAAATAGTTTATGGCTAAACAGATTGCTACCACTGATTTTCATTATATTATGAGAGTTTTGTCTTAGTGCATCATCTATCTTGTTCTCTTTACCTTTGATATGATTTATGTCAAAGTTGAACTCTCTAAGAATGGCTAACCACCTGGCTTGTCGAGCGTTTAATTATGATTGACTAAAGGGTATTTAAGGTTGATGTGGTATGTGGTTAGGATAAATTTATTGCCTAACAAGTAGTGCCTCCATAGCTTTAATGCATGTATGACTGTAGCCAGCTCCAAATCATACACTGCATAATTTATTTCATGACCCTTAAGCTTTCTGGATTCATAAGAAATTATTGAGTCCCCTTGTAAAAGTAATCCTCCTAATCCTTCCAAACTAGCATATATACACACTATGAACTCTTCAGTTGGGTCTGCGAGTTTCAAAATGGGAGTTGTAGTAAGTAACTGTTTAAGTTTATCAAAGCTTTGCTAATATTCTACAGTCCATTCATACTTGAATCCCTTCCTTTGTAACGAGGTGATGGGATGAGCTATCTTTGGAAAACATTCAATGAACGGCGGTAATAACCTACCAATCCCATAAAGGACTGGATAGCATATACATCCTTCGGTACATGCGAGTTCACCATTTCCTCCACCTTCTCTAGATCCATGACCAACCCTTCTTTAGAAATAATATGCCCCAAGTACTTGGCATAGAAATGATTCTCCCTTAATGTTTGTAAAACCAATTTTAGATGCTCATTATGTTCCTCCTCATTCCGAGAGTATATTAAGATATCATCAATAAATACTAATACAAATATGTCTAGGAATTTGTTGAGTATGTTGTTCATTAAGCACATAAAAGTCAATGGGGCATTTGTAAGGCTGAAAGGCAATACAAAAAACTCACATTGTTTGTATCTAGTTCTGAATGATGTTTTGTGGACATCCTCTGGCATAATTTTGAGTTGATGATAACCGATTCTCAAGACAATCGTTGAGAACATAGTTTCCCCCCTTACTTGGTCAAATAAATCATCAATGCAGGGCAATGGGTACTCGTTTTTTATTGTTAACTTGTTCAGTGGGCGGTAGTCTATACACATCCTGAAGGTGGCATCCTTCTTCTTAACAAACAACACCAGTTCTCCCTAGAGTGACACACTCGGTTTGATATATCCCTTGTCTATCAATTCTTGAAATTGCATTCTTAATTCCAGTAGTTTAGGTGGGCTCATTCAATAAGGAGCTCTAGACATTAGTGCTGCCCCATGTATTAAATATATGGTGAAATCTATATCTCTATGTGGTGGTAAGCTAGGAGCTTCCTTCGGAAATGCATCTAGAAATTCCTTAATGGCAGGTAAAGTATCCAAAGTCATTTATTGTCCTTGTTGTTTCCCTTCCTCCACTTACACTAAATATATCTGACATCCTTTCCGTACAATTTTTCATTTGCATTGCAACAATTTGTCACATTCATACCGGCTTGAGCACTACTTGTATAATCTGGTTTCATCCCTGCTTTCCTATACAACTTGTTGTTTTTATCAAATAGTTTATTATTGATACTTGCTTTTCAAGCCAATCCATGAATATCATAATATTGTACGATCCTAAGCGAAGTACATTCAAATTTATTGTGTTTGCATAACCATGTAAATCTATAGGGAATTGCCTAACTTAAGTAGTTACCCTTCTCTTAGTTCCCGTGGCCAGCTATACTAACCACACAAAATTATATTTTATAGTTTTAAGAGAACAATTTTCTATTATATGTGATCCAATATAACTCAAACTAGCCCCAGGGTCAATTAAAACAGAAACAGGTTGGTTGAGGAGAATATCTTCAATTTCAATCATTATTGATTGATGTTCTGCCTATCAATCCACTAATGCAACGCTTATCTGGGGAATATTCTGGTAAATTTCACTCACCATGGCGGTCTCTTACACAGCCTGAAGATTGTGTATAGATTGAGGATTATGGGGATAGTCCCTCGGTAAATGAGGTTCACCACATCCCCAACATTTCAAAGGTTTTCTTTCTTTTCCTCCTCCAGTCTTCTTCCCATCTGAGTTCATTGTCTGTGATCCCACTTGAGACTGTGTCAGCAGGTTGTTATTTCCCTTGTTAAACTTTTCCGCACATGATCCTTCCAAAAAAAATTCAGGTATGCTAGTTTTTGTCGGTTTACACCAACACACATTTTACTTCTATCCTTGTTTGACCAAACTTTTAATTATCCCCTTTATTCCGAAACTATTGGTATCACAGTCTGGCATTTCTAGCTTCCTCATCCATGGTCTTTGGGTTATCAAACACGTTCCGCTCCCTAAATATGGTGGGTAAGCAATTCATAAAATATCGTACCTTAGCCTTTTCTTCCTTAATGTAAGGCACAAAATGCAACAAGTTGGTGAATTCTACCACAAATTAATCCATTGAAAGCTACCTAAACCGAAGTTCATGAAATTCCTTATCTCAGTCATTATAATATTGTTCACTTAAGTATCGGATTTCGAATTGCTTCTAGAATTCTTCCCATGTCACCATCCCTTATTCGAGAAAATGCACTCCTTTAGCTTCCTCCCACGAGAGTGTTACCTTACCCTCCAATTGATAGGTGGTCAATCTGGCCTTCAGATTGCTCCTCATACTCGTATACCTGAAAGTATTTGGTCATGTTTATCAACCATGATTCTAAATCTTCTTCTTTTTCCCAATCAAAGGTAGGGGTTTTGATATTTAGAAATTCTCCTTGTAGCTCAACTGGCTTCTTTTTCCTCTAATTCTGTGGATAAATTCAGTCAGTCTCCCCCCCACTTTCTGGAGGTTCTAGCTCATTGCCCTCTTTTCCTGTTTTCTCTACTTCAGGTTCCACTCTATTGTGGTTGGATTTTTCCGTCAGTCCCCTGATCATTTTCTCTTGCTCGTCCCTAGCTTTCAGCGATCGTTCATTGCTACTTTTGAGCTGCACTGACTCTTGTTGCAGATTCTTTATAACTTCCAAGAATTTGGCATTTACTGGGGTCACCCCTTCTCCCAATTCAATGTACAAATCCCACTTCCAAGGTGATCTGTAATTTCCTCATCCATTTCAGCTAGAAATTGTTGTATTTAAACAGATACTTACTCAATAGCTTTATTGTAAAGAGAATTTATTATTATTTTTTTTTCAACTACTCATCCTCTCTGTTTTTTCTATAGTAGGTGTGGGGCCCAATGGTGTAATTGGGCTTTGATACCATATGTAACATACCTTCAGTTCACACCCCTCTTTGTTTATACATGTATCATTATTTCTAATTAGGCTAAGTCGCTATTGGGTTGTTATTCCCCATTCATTTTTAATGTAATGATTTTCCCTCTCATTTTTTCTACCATCCTTAAATTGCACTATTTATTACATAGAAAATGGGAGTTCCATTGGTTATGCTATCACACTCCTTCCTTTCCATGATGTTCACAAACTTGACCTTTTTAGCATATATCGTACTTTGGATTTTTATCATAACTTCCTCCTTCATGAATTATTTCACACTTAAGATCGAATATAATATATAGTCCTCATCATGTATATCATACTACTTGGGATTTTTATAGTTTAACCATCATAATGTATGTCATAACTTTGGAATTTGGGGCTCCATGCAAGGGATTGGTTGATTCTTCCCAGTTGACTTTAATTTAATCATATCTCCACCCACCTAGCAGAATTGTAACCTTTCATTAACTTCAGGCCTACCTGCACTTGATAGCACGTCCTTTCATTTTCTGCGTGGACAATTGTGGCATTGCCACCTATGTCGGGTTAGATGGGCACGTGTGGGGTGGGTGGCATTCATTTTTGGTGGACGACTCTGATCGACTGAGGTTAATCAATGGATGAGATCCTTCCTCCCATGGAAACTTTACCCTATTCCTTCACATTGGGTTTTGCAACACTGAAATTTTCTTTGTGCCACCAAAAGAGGGTTTATCCTAAGAATCATTGTGCTCGCTGTAGTTCTGGAAACCTCTACCACCTATTTAGCTCGCGGTCAAGGCTAATTTATATCCTAGTTCATCTTCTTTTAAGCTTAGCTTTGATTATTTTTCTTTACAGATATCTATTTGTCAATGTGCATTTAAGTTATTCGAATTGTTATGTTTGCAAGTGTGTGGTATGGCGTTGCTAGAGCGCTCGGCCACTTGAAAACCACGTTTTCTTCAGTCATTCCCACGATAATAAAACCCTCAAGTCCTGAGCCATTTTAATCTTTCCTACAGTTCCATTACTTTTGTTTATATGATTTTCAACATGAAATGTGCCATTTTCTTCCTTTGCTAATCTCTATTTGATTTCGTGGTTGTAGGAAAGAGGGGATGATTGTGGACGATTGGGCTTGGGATTATGGCCGTGTCATGTTCACTCCACTGCTACAGGAATGTTGACCCTGTTACCCCTTTTTATTTCCCCCCTTGTCTCCTACCATGATCGTCGCATTCGTATTATATATGGTGACTCAATGTTGTAGGACCCGTTCGCAAATTTTGGACGGCTTTTTAAGGGTTGAGGGGTAGAACATCTAGTCACTTCCCCCTTCCATCTTTTGATATTGTTTTCGCCTTACTACTCCTTAACTGGATTTGTTTCATTTTTCTTCTTCACCCTTAGAATGGTATAGCTACAAACTTAGGCACATTTTCATAACAATAGGTTTATTTTATGTTTCTCTTCTTGTCCAGTGTATTGTGGCTAGAGTCTCTCTCTAGTGAGTCGTGTCAATGGCTTTCAGTGTGGTTCTCGTAGAGACAGTTACCCTCTACTTGTCTCCCTTCGGTTGCATGAGAGGTCCTTGTAGTCCATACGGTGGGTTTCTTCCTTAGCACTGATATCTGCAATGTTTTTAGCTACTGTGCATGGCCTTATATAGCTCATTACCTCCTCTATCGTTATAACAATTTTTCTCTTGCCTTTATAGGTTTCGGCATATTCTCACAATTTTTGTGTCCATGTGCTTTAATGGGAACAGTCACCCTGCACTAATGTGGAGTGGGTTCAACACACCTCCAAGGGTTTCCTCCTCGGGGCCATATCAAAATATCATTTCCCTATTCCTGGTTGAAGAGTTGATTCCCCCTCGGAAGGGTGGTTTTATATGTACCAGTTGTATAAACATGGAAGCTTGTATATATATATATATATATATTATATATATATATATATATAATATATTATATATATATAATATTATATATATATATTATATATATATAATTTATATAATAGATATATATATATATATATATATAGATATAGTTCCTTATTACGCTTTTAGAAAGTACTAGAACATCTCGTTAATTGATTTATAAAGCAAATTATCCTTTGGACAGATGCTCTATTTACATTCTAGTTTTTTATTTGCATTTATACGCCAAATTTCCGGTTATGATACTTGCCTGATATAAACTTGCTTCTGATTTCCTATTACTAATGTTTTATACATTTTGTATGTTGAGATTTTCTGTTTGAAATCAAATAGGCAAAAATCTCTTAAGGTGACAACAATAGAATTCAGGTCCTAGATTAACTCTAGTTTGTTGGGAGGGAGTTAATGCCTCCTATATTTGATGTGAGGGAGTTAATGAGGCTGTTAGATTCTCTATGCTATATAACAGGCAATCATTTGGATGTTGGCTAAGAGTGTGAGAGTTTTGTGAGGATTTCATGATGTAATCCCCTGTTTGATTAATAAATTCTTGATGCCTATGTTGTGTGGACGTAGCCCAGATTGGTTGGGTGAACCACGTTAAACTCTTGTGTTTTATGTGCTTGATATTCTGCTATGTGTTTATTTAATTTTGTTGTGCCTCTGGACCAAAAATTGGTATCAGAGCTCAAGGTGGAGCGTTGGCTGTACTGGAGTGCTAAGGGAGCTGTGTCTGGTGAGCAGCTCGATTGTTGCCTGGAGGTGCTGCGCTGTACGGTATTACCTGGTGCATTGATCGATGATCGAGGCGCTACGCTGATCGATGATGGAGGTGTTGCGCTGATCGATGATGGAGGTGCTGGTAAAGGTGTGTGTGCTGTGCTGTAATACCTGCCTGCGTGTGAATGTGTTAGAGTGTTGTTTGTTGTTAGCGCTGGCGGAATGTCCTGGTGGTTTGCTGTTGTGCGGTGCTGCCTGAAACTGGTGCGTATTGCTCTTATATGTTGAGTGCGTGGTGGATAAATGGTGCGTATTACATAAACATTGCTGGTGCGCTATTAATCAACGTTTGTGCTTTGAACATTAATGGCTTTGCTCGCATAAACTTCGAATAACTAGATCATCTTGTTCTGTATCCTGTGATCATAATAAATCCATGGTTATATGGGATCTAAGGTAATTTGGCATTGCTCTGCATAAAAATTTAATCTATCAAACAGTAGTTGAACAACACGGAGAAATGTGGAAGCTAATAAATTCGTAGGCATGACCTATACTGAAAAGCCATAGTAATTTGGCTACAAGAATTCTACCATACTAATTTGACTGTATGAATTCCGCGTTATTAATAAAAAGATCCATTGTGAAAGAACTATTTCTGGCAACGATTTGGATCTTAAATGTTTCATCTTGAGGATAAAAATGTTATTCATTTTTCAAGCAATTTAGAGCAGATTAAAGCGTGAAGATTAAAGCGTGAAGATTAAAAACAAAGGCATAGGCAAAAATTTAGAGCAGATTAAAGCGTGGATGTCGGAGATTAAAGCGTGAAGATTAAAAACAAAGGCATAGGCAGAAATTTTTTGTGTGAAGTGCTAATGGCAGATATTTTTTTAAGGCATAGGCAAATTTTTTTAATTGCTGGTATTTAAACGTTGGTATTGGAGATTATTGTGTTTTTTGATACAAATGGCGAAAACTCAAAGTGCCCGGTTTGAAATTGAGAAATTTAATGGCAAGAATAATTTTGAGATCCGGAAGGTAACAATGCATGATTTACTTGTCCAACATGGCGTGGCAAAGGCGTTGTTGTGCAAGGCCAAACAGCCTTACAACATCACAGATAGTGAGTGGGCCGAGATGGATGAAAGAGCGATTAGTGCTATTCGACTGTGTCTAGCTGATGATGTCCTGTTTAATATTGTGTCAGAGACAACAACTGCTGGTTTGTAGACGAAACTGGAGAAACTGTACATGAACAAATCCTTAACCAATAGGATTCTCCTGAAGCGACAGTTGTACGGTTTGCGAATGAAGGAAGGTACATCGATTGCTGATCATTTAAATGCTTTTAATACTCTTTTTGTGCAATTACAAAGTATAGAAGTAAAAATTCCATCCGAGGATAAAGCTATTACTTTATTGTGCTCATTGCCCGAGTCATGGGATCATTTTGTTACTT